>SJYO01007492.1:72359076-72584635 GCA_006410555.1 Capra ibex | reverse complement strand
GTGACAAAGGGGTAGATAAAGGGTACTTCATTACCCTGGTCTACGGTACTAGAAGCAAAAGACTTACAACTCGAAATTCGGTTGAAAAAGTGAGAGGAGAAAGTGAAAGTAGTTCTCCGAAAAATCAAGGAGAAGTAAAAGACGGTATTCCCACCACAGTAGACGTATAGACTCCAATAACTATAAAGAGGACCGTTAGAACCAAGGTCGAACACAAAGAAGGTCGGGTCGCAAAGAGTACTACATGAGACGTATCTTCAATTTATTTGTCCCACTGTTATATATCGGAACTGTATGAGGAAAAGGATAAACCTTGGTCAGACAACAAGGTACAGGTCAAGATTGAAACGAAGGACTGGACGTATATCCAAAGAGTTCTCCGTCCAGTCCACCAGACCATAAGGGTAGAGTAAGCTTAAAAGGTGTCAAATAACACTAGGTGTGTCAGTTTCCAAAACCGTATCAGTTATTTCGTCTTTATCTACAGAAGGACCTTGAGAGAACGAAAAGGGTACTAGGTCGTCTACAACCGTTAAACTAGAGAAAAAGGAGACGAAAAGATTTTGGTCGAACTTGTAGACCTTCTACTTTATCTTAGATCTTTATGGATATACCAATCTTCAGTTCTTTGTGTGAAGATTTATTTGTTACTTAGTTTTATTTTTTAGGACACCGGTTATCTTTTCTTCTAAACTTGACATTCTTAATTTTTATGATGTTCTGTTTGAAAAACATATATAGAAAAGTCACAAACCTACTTGATACATCACAAGTTTTATGTATAATCTTTTCATATATCCTTCGTTTAAACCTTCTATTTATAAACACAGTTATTAAATCGTTTCCTTGTCGATTTGTCTTTCTAACACTTCTTTTTTATTTATATTCTCGTCTCTAATTTATATATAATCGTACACTAACAATGACAGATTAGTAATTGGGTACAGGCTGAAAACATTGGGATACTTGACATCGGGTGATCTACGGAGACATGCACCCTAAAGGGTCTGTTCTGATGACTTCACACAACGGTAAAGTAAAAGATGCCATAGAAGGACTGGGTCCCTAGTTTGGGTACAGAGGACTTGAAATCCGTCTAAGAAATGACGACTCGGTAGTCCCTTCGGTGGTCACTAAGTTTTTTCAGTCTCCAACCTCATAACTTTTATAACCATTTAATACAATATGAAATTACTCTAACTTATCTCTTATTTCTGTCTACTGTGTTTATTTGTTGATACCCTTACCTTTACCCCAACAAAGAGTCCAGTGTCTCTGTAATTTCTACTCACTTATGACACTTACTAAAGTACTTATATCTATACTCCTAAATGTATTTTAACCTTTTAAGATATTCAATGTTGTATTCTATGTACGATTTTGTTTGTGTTTTCACTTTGTAAATTAACAGTTCTTTAAATTAAAATTAATATAAAGTGTAACGTTTCAGACTCAGGAAATCAAAGATAAAAAAAGATTTAATAAAATGATTATTTTAAAAATTACCCTTCTTCGATCTGTAAATAAGGACAGTTACTCTTTATATCATACCTTGGTTACTTCCTTATTTCATCCTCTAGTCACCGAAGACAAAAGGTTTTACCCTTTCTACAAGTAAAAAAGGGGAAATACACATTACTTTTGAAGTTCCTTGTTTATGTTAAACAAGAGAGTCCTTTACGTCTAAGAAGAACACCGCTCTTTCTGTTAATCATTCTCAACCTGACACTTCTTTCGACTCGTGGTCTCTTGACTACGAAAACTTGACACTACGACATCTTCTGAGAACTCTCAGGGAACCTTACGTTCCTTTAGGTTGGTCAGGTAGGATTTCCTCTAGTCGGGACCCACAAGTGACCTTCCTGACTACGATTTCGACTTTGAGGTTATGAAACCGGTGGAGTACACTTCTCAACTGAGTAACCTTTTCTGGGACCACGACCCTCCCTAACCCCCGTCCACCTCTTCCTTTGTTCTCTCCTACTCTACCGACCTACCGTAGTGACTGAACTACCTGTACTCAAACTCACTTGAGGCCCTCAACCGCTACCTGTCCCTCCGGACCGTACGACACTAAGTACCCTAGTGTTTCTCAACCTGTACTAACTCACTGACTTGACTTCCAAAAGCATGTAGATACCCGTTTGAGAACACCGAGTCTACCATTTCGTAGACGGACGTTACGCTCTCTAGACCCAAACTAGGGACCCAACCCTTCTAGAGGACCTCTTCCTTTACCGTTGGGTGAGGTCATGAGAACGGACCTTTTAGGGTACCTGCCTCCTCGGACCATCCGATTTCAGGTACCCCAACGTTTCTCAACCTGTGCTGACTCACTGAAGTGAAAGTGAAAGTGTACCCGTTTGAGTCTTCTGTTATCTGTGTATTTTGTAACGACTTTTAAAGTCAGTATAACAATAAGTCACAGGGGTCTATTCCGACGAGAAGGACACAAGAGTCGGAGTAGATTCCTCGAGAGATTTGTCCCCTTCCTCTGTCGGTCCTCTTCAGGAGGGATCCAGTCTTGTTTGAAGTTTGTGACTAAAGTCTTTGATAGGGAAGTTTCCTCGGACTTGAAACAAAATATGTAGATACCTTGTTAATTATAAGATCCCGTCCAAACTTTTGTGATCTCGTTGACAGTCCGATTATTAACGTACACCAGTCTTTTTCCTGTAAGTTTCATTCCGGATAATTTACTGACGGTAAGGTCCCAATTAACACCCGTATTGGTACTGACACGAGTACTACTCGTCATAGTTCTCTGGATTGTGAGATCATATCATTCCCTCCTATCTCAAGTGATTTAATAAACTAGGTTAGTGATTGGTTTGTATTTTCGTTTGTTGTTTGTTTTTTTCCAGGGGTCACACACATCCACACACAGACACACACACACACAGACACACACACACACAGACACACACTTACCCTTCCTGGTTATTGGTCTTCAAAGATGTGATATAGTAGATTTTATAGATTGAAGTTGTCTTTGTTTCTACTCCGTACGTTTCTTTGTACCAAGCCAAGTCAAGTCAGCGAGTCGGTACAGGCTGTGAAACACTGTGGTACCTGTCGTTGTCCGGTCCGAAGGGACAGGTAGTGGTCTTTGTACCTCTATAATGGTTGATGGTCTTTTTTTATAATCCGTTGTCTTCGACGGAACACTCACACTGATCTAAGACACAAAATTTCTGTTTTTGAAATAAATTTTTGGATTTTTGTCTCAATGGTATATTAGGTCGTTAGGGTGTGGACCCGTATATAGGTCTCTTTTTGAGATTAAACTCTTCTATATATGTGTATGGGGTTACAAGAAACGTCGTCATAAATGTTTTGGTCCCACACCTTTGTTAGATTTACGAGTCTGTCAATTTACGTATTTTTTCGCCTCCTCTTAGGAGTCGGTATTTTTTCTTACTTTATTACGGTAAACGTCGTTATACCTACCTGGATCTCTAATACTAGAATTCCCTTCATTTAGTCTAACGTAAGGTCAGGGGATATTGTTTTTCCTGTAGAAAAAACCCACAATCAAGATTTTCCAGAACATCCAGAAGTATTTTGTCAAGTTGAAGTCAAAGAAGTCGTAATGACCAACCCCGTATCTGAACCTATTGACACTATGACTTACCAAACGGAACCTCTACTTGTCTCTAGTAAGACAGTAAAACCCCTAACGTAAGCCTGAGAAAACATCTGGTACTACCGATGAGGTGAAGAAGACTCCCTAAGGACGGACGTCATCATCTATATTACCAGGAGACTCAATTTAAGTGGGTAAGGTCAGGTAAAGTGAATAGGATCTTACAGCTACAAGTGGGAACGGTAGAGAACAAACTGGTAAAGGTTAAACGGAACTAAGTACCTGGACTGTAAGGTCTAAGGATACGTTATAACGAGAAATGTCGTAGCCTGGAACGAAGATAGTGGTCAGTGTAGGTCTCGACCCATAACAAAAACGAAACCGAGGTAGGAAAGTAAGAAAGAACTCAATAAAGAGGTGACTAGAGCTCATTGTATAACCCGTGGATTGCTGGAACCCTCAAGGAGAAAACCATAGGATAGTAAATAACACACTTAGTGTTATTTGACACCTTTTAAGACTTTCTCTACCCTTATGGTCTAGTGGATTGGACGGAGAACTCTTTAGACATACGTCCGGTCCTTCGTTGTCAATCTTGACCTGCACCTTGTTGTCTGACCAAGGTTTATCCTTTTCCTCATGCAGTTCCGACATATATCAGTGAGACGAACAAATTGAATATACGTCTCATGTAGTACTCTTTGCGACCCGACCTTCTTTGTGTTCGACCTTAGTTCTAACGGCCCTCTTTATAGTTATTGGAGTCTATACGTCTACTGTGGTGGGAATACCATCTTTCACTTCTCCTCGATTTTTCGGAGAACTACTTTCACTTTCTCCTCTCACTTTTTCAACCGAATTTCGAGTTGTAAGTCTCTTGCTTCTAGTACCGTAGGTCAGGGTAGTGAAGTACCCTTTATCTACCCCTTTCTCATCTTTGTCACAGTCTGAAATAAAAAACCCCGAGGTTTTAGTGACGTCTACCACTGACGTCGGTACTTTAATTTTCTGCGAATGAGAAACCTTCTTTTCAATACTGGTTGGATCTATCGTATAAGTTTTCGTCTCTGTAATGAAACGGCTGATTCTAGGCAGATCAGTTCCGATACCAAAAAGGTCACCAGTACATACCTACACTCTCAACCTGACACTTCTTCCGACTCACGACTTCTTAACTACGAAAACTTGCAACCACAACCTCTTCTGAGAACTCTCAGGGAACCTGGCGTTCCTCTAGGTTGGTTAGGTAAGACTTCCTCTAGTTGGGACCCTAAAGAAACCTTTCTTACTACGATTTCGACTTCGAGGTCATGAAACTGGTGGAGTACGCTTCTCGACTGAGTAACCTTTTCTGAGACTACGACCCTCCCTAAACCCCGTCCTCATCTTCCCCTGCTGTCTCCTCCTCTAACGACCTACCGTAGTGACTGAGCTACCTGCACTCAGACTCACTTGAGGCCCTCAACCACTACCTGTCCCTCCGGACCGTACGACGTTTAGTACCCCAGCGTTTCTCAGCCAGTGCTGACTCACTGACTTGACTTGACTTTAGTCTAACTTATTCTGTTCATAGTATATAGTGAATTTACACCTTAGGTTTTACATTAAGTTTACTAGAATAAATGTTTTGTTTTTGTCCAAGTGGCTCTGTTTCTTTTGTTTGATTGTTTTAATACCAATGGTTCCCCTTACCCCCTTCCTATTTAATCCTCAAACCCTAATCATCTATATTTGATGATATATATTTTACTATTTGTTGTTCAAGGATGACATATTGTGACCCTTGATATAAGTTGTAGAACGTTATTGGGAACCAACATTTAATATACTTATATATATATATATATATAGAGACTTATTGAAATACGTTCCTAGATTGTGTTGTAACATTTAGTTGATATAAAATTGTTTTTTCTACTTTTAAGTTTCATCGGTAATTTTTATAAAAGTCTATGGATTTTAATTACTAATTTCTTTATTTCCTTTGGTAGTACTTTACTATTTATGTCTTATACTTATTTCTATCTAAAAATTTTTCTTGATTTACTTTACGACCTGAACTTTTAATGTTATTGACTTTAAAAAATTTTCAGCCGAAACCTGAGTCGTTACTATTGGCATTGAACTTCTACCGTCTTGGATAAGAGGGTGGACACTGCACATATTGGAACACTTCAAATTGACAGAACGATCGGGGTGATTAGTACTTGACGAACAGTAACGTGAAAATACTCTCTCGTCATATGACAAAGTAAAGTTGGTGAAATTAAAACCACAGAACCATCATTTCAAGATCGATGTAACATAACAAATCTATTAATTTACTATATAAATATTTGAAAAAGTATTACACAGGTCATTAATATTCACAAGTCATTTTCTATTAATCTTTATGAAAAGAGGTAGGGGTCCCTCTTCATGTATTCATAAAGAAAGAGATAGAGATAGAGAGAGAAAGTAAAGAGTAGAGGGAAGGGAAAGACTTTGGTAGATCAGAAAGGGGGAGTTCTTGTGACATGAGAAAACTAAGAAAAGAACCGGTCGTAAACCCGAAAAGAAAGAAACCAGGTGGTTACCGATAAAGAGTTCGAAAAGGACAAGTACAAGACGATAAAACCGTCTAATACAAAGAGTCCACTTTAGATAGTTTAGACGGGAGTATTATAAATAGTTAAAAATACTGATGTTCCAAGTAGTAGACTTCTGTCTGTATTCTGGGTCCGGTTGTGAAGATTTAAAGACAACGTATATTGACGGAGAAGAAACTCGAATTATACAGTTCTGACTAGAACAATAACTAAAAGAGTACTATTTGTTGGAAGATGTAAAAGATTATAAATCGTAGAGGAGTGTTGAAATCCGATTTTTACTTTTGTCTTGACGTCAAGAGGATGAGGAATCTCATAGCAGATTTAAAAATTCCATGTCAACGAACATTAGGATAATAAAAGAACGTCTCTCTTATGAAGAAGAGGTACCGTAGAAGAGACTGGAAACTAGGTCAAGGAGATAGAACAGATAAGTTACAAACCCAGAAGTCGAGTGATGTCACGTTAGGGGAAAAGTAGACATGATAGAAGAGAGGAGGTAGTTTTATAAGTAGGAACATTCTTCTTTGATAATGAGTATGAAAAGACTAACGTGGGTGAAATTTATGTCACTCGGAAAGAATTTACGAGTCCCAACTGACTTTTTTTTTTTATGTGTTGGGTTTTTGACTCTTATACGAAATAAACCACTGGAAGGACTCCTATTATCGGTCCAAATGTCGAAAAGTCAATCAAAAATCTATGACAAGACTTCTCCATTCCCTCCTCGGTCATATACATCTTCGAAACGACCTTTTTTTTTTTTTTTACATCGACTTTTTAGTTTTCTATGACGATTAGTGTTTCTTTAGGGTCTGTAGACTTTAGTTAAAATTACAGAAAGACATTTACCCTTCTACATTGTCGGACTCTAGTTACTTTAATAAGGAAACCATAAGTAGAATTGATAGTTCCCGGTCATAGGATTTAAAGAAGTAAAACTTAAGGGGAGTCCCACGTGGTAAACACCCCACTCTAAGTCACCAAGTACTGAACTACTAGACTTCCGTTTTTTGTAAGGAATAAATCGTTTTTTTTTTTCCGTCTGTTATAAAAAACAAGTGTGGTCCTTACCTGAGACACTGATCTCCCTGTTTCACACAAATACCATTCCCCTTCTCGTTTAACTTACTCATAATCCCTATGTCAAATAAGGTGAGAAGTCGTTTTGTTTTGATTCCCTCATCGTCTTTCGGAACCAATACTCGTCTTATATCTGAGACGTTCAAAATTAGGGGTCTCTGAGGGTCTTCTGTTCAGTGTATAATATGTTTGGGGACATTGATTGCTCTCGTTTAATGTTTCAATTCACTCTTTCAAGAAAAGGAGAGAGACTACTTCTTCTCTCTTTAGGGACTCCCAGAGAATTGGTCTTTGTTTGGAGATCTCGACTCCTTGAAGTTTGTCCACTAATCGTCTATTGTAGAAATTTCACAATCCTTCTTTTCGAGATTCGGTAATATTATGTCACTCACAACTCTTGACTAGTGTCGAGTACACCGGATTGAAGTGTGGAGCACAGTCTTTGAGACCTTGGTATCTTTCGACTCCCCGTATCAGTCCCGGAGAAAGAAATGAACGGTCCACCCCTCTAAACTTTGACCTTACATGTCCTTGAAAGGGTCACAGTGATTTGATCGTTACTACTTCATTTTTTAGACCTCAGAAACTGTTTAATACAGGTATCATTCAACTAGAAATAGAAAAAACTCAATACTTGTTTCGTAAAAAGGTTGTTACAGTTCTGATAGTATATTCTTATATTAACTATGACTTAACCGAAACCTCGACACTATTTTGTGTGTTTCATCCTTTGATAAAAACTATACCAAACTGACAAAAGAAGTACTAGTTAAGTGATGTAAAAGAAGTTTAAATGATAAAGACAAACTGAAATTTATCATCATATAATAAAACAGTCACCTAGGTATAAGGTTTGATTTAAACTCTGTCAAACTAAATCGTTATTGAAGTCTCTCTTGACTCCCATTCCATCTCATGGGAGTAGGGGAAGTGTTTGTGTTTGTGCGTCTTATACGGTTTTCATCCTCTAAGACTATAAGGATAAGATGACTCCTACTAAGAGGAGGTTCATCAGTAAATGTTGTGTCGACCCATTTCCGACCTATTCCTTCCCCGATGAAACTTAGACTTAGTGACTAAGAAACGTAAAAGTTTTAAGAAGACCTAAATTGAGACAGACACTTTTGTTTAACCCCACCCCCGACAGAACCTTCTTTATACCGGACTTTGGTATACACTTTATACACTTTGGTCCGACAAGACGTTCATCACTCAATCTCTTTCGAACCCAAATGTGGTACCTCGATAATTTTATTTAAGAAAAAGACGGTTATATAAAAGGGAAACCCCTTGGATCCATTAAAATCAAATGTTTGGTATTTTGAAGGAAACAATATCTCAATAACATTTCTCAAGACTCTTAAATTCTTAGAGTCGAATATTTACCGAGATGTCCATCTTCCTTAAGAATTGTTGTTGAATCTCTATTTGTCTTCCTGTACCAGAAGTGAAAAGAAATTCTAAAGTCCAGGATTGGTTAAAGAGGTTCTTCCCTATTACTGTAACCCTAAGAGAATATCAACATTCAGTAAGAGGTTTATATCAGGGTTTTGTCGATCCTTCAATCGATAGCTGTAAGTGGGGAATCTATCTATCTGTTGTAATATGTATCCTTCAAAGACTCAGTCTGTCACTGAGACAGATAATTGATGAACTATCAAAAAAGTCCCAAATCTCAGTTTAGGTTTCGAATTAGTGGTTTAAGTAGACTTAAAGGAAGTAGACCTGTACTTAATCTTATAAAAACCAGGACAATTATAATACCTGGTAATTTTAGTAATTATTCCCGTTCTTTCTCGGTATTTTTCATTACTCATAAACAAATGTCTTTGTTTATTATATAACCTTTTTTTGTAGTGGATGTATGTGTACCACTTAACGGTTTGATTTACTAGATAGTCTTTAACATTTGAACCTGAAGAGACTACCAGGTCATCAACCCTCAGGTGGACGGTTACGTCCTCTGTACCAAACTAGGGACCAGGTCCTTCTAAGGCATACGGTGTCCCGTTTATTTGGGTACACGGTGTTGATGACTTGTATACGGGATCTAGGACGTACGGTGTTGTTCTGTTCCATGGTGTTACTCTTCAAGAACGTACGTTTATGTGTCAGTAGGGACGAACGACGTTGATTTTTTTAGGGTACGTGTTATTACTTCTGGACCGTGTCTGTTTGTATTTATTTATTTATTTTACTAAAGAATTTTTCTTTAACATTTAAAGTGATAAATTTGGGTGTAAAGTTTCTTATTACTTTTAAAATTATAAATAAACAGAAAGAAAGTATAAAGTCTTTTAAGTTGTTACTTCTAGTTAGTCTGTCAGAACTTTCTCAAGTAAGAACAACCGAAAAGATAAATGGGTGTACGTGTCTGTAAGGAGAAACACCAAAAGAAAACGGAGAGGGAAGAGTAGGAGTGTCCATTGGACTGGTAGTACTCAGAATGAACCCACCTGTCTGCAGAGGTGTGTGGGTACATGGAGAAGGAATCACGTGAGAGAAAGAGACTCTGGACGATGTGGGACTGGTAATAGGGGTCCTACGAGCGTCTAGAGGACCGGTTCTTTTCTTCGTAAAGTCAGTATCCAACACCGAACGTCTACATAAAGAAGAACCCTGAACCACCGTGATTAACAAAGTAAGAGTGAAACTACCCTATACTAGCGAAGGACCGGTAGACGTTGGGAGAGTCTATAGGAAACGAATACTGCTTATACCACACACCTTTCGAACACCAGAGACGAACCCGACGACCGAAGAACTAAAGACGTTGTCTCTAACGTAACTATAAGTCCCCGAGAAAGACGTCAGGGTTGGAACAGTTTGTGAAGAAGACAGTGTACTCCCGACAACACTCCGACAGAACAGATCTGTCACCTGAGTGTCTTAAGTAACATTGTCGTTAGAGTCACAGTCCGAACTACCCATGGAAAGACGAGTAATAGGAGTGAATGTAAAAGTAAGAAAGGTGACAGGAGTTCTAGGGAAGTCGACTCCCGTTCGTCTTCCGTAAAAGATGGACACGGAGGGTGGAGTGTCACCAGTAGTAGGTGAAACCAAAACGTAGATAACAAATAGACTTCGGTCTCCGTAGTCCCCCTCTACTGTGTCACTAGCGTCAAGGGATGTGACAGCAGTGAGGAAAGGAGTCGGGAGAGTAAAAGTCGGAGTCCTTATTCCTGTACTTCTTACGAAAGTCTTTCCATGAACCTTTCTGTGTAAAGAACTTATTCGTTAGAACCTAATACCTTCTATTACTCTTGTATGTATTGACTTACAAGAGTATTCAGTCCTCCGTAAATGGGACACTGTACACTTTAGACATGGTAAACGGAAAAAGGTCTCCAACTGTATACCCCTAATTCACTGACTCAGACCTTGGATGCGGAACTGTTCGTGAATGAATCGGACTTTCTTTCCACAGGTTACTGAAGATAGGAGACAGGGACGTCTAAAATCCGAAGATAATTACTTAGAGACCCACGTGAAGTGAAAACTACGTCACCCCCTTCGTTCTAATACCTTTCTTTTTTCGTTTTGGAAACTGGTAAAGTGATTCTTTACGAAATTCTCTCGATCTCTACAAGGTAAACTTCTTAAAAAGATCCAATATAACATTCTTTGACTAAACAAGGAAGTCCTAATTTGGTAAAGACTATACTCTATATCATACATATTTAGAAGTTGGTTCATATTTATTTATTTATATATATATATATACATGTATATATAAACAATTCAAGGTACGGTTTGATCAGTGCTAACACAGGAAGATTACTACCTTAATCTATGATCTAAGACTGATGTGTCCTACAAAACCTTGTTACTAAGTTTATTCATTTAACCTGTTATTTCAGATATACAAGATTCAGATACCCTTGGATAGTTTCCTACTTATATTGAGATGAAAGAAATACTTCTCCCGTAATTTGTCGATTGGAATTTTTTTTTACGGAGTTATAACTCACCAAATTGTTGTTTTTTCACAAAAACTTATTAAAACCGTCTGATATCCATTACTTCCATTATTCCATATGTGTCTTGGTTTGTGAATAAAATGGATCTCCTTTTATTTATAGTATACCCAATATATAGTCTCTCCAAAAATCATTAGAATCACTTTAAGGGTTGTATGTTCGAATTCTTTAAAGACTTAAGAAAGAGTCAAGACGACGATTGTACAGGAGAGTACTTCCTATGTTAATGATATGATTCCTAACCACATATATTTTATATATTTTCGAAACCTTATCAAAGACTAGATGTAATAAATACCGCTACAAGATTTCTATTCATTCTATTACCCACTTTTAATAATACGTGAATGGGGTTAAGTCCAATAGATAACGATACTGACGAAAGAAGGGACCCTGATAAAAACATTATGTGTACGTCCGTCTTATAAATGGGAAATGTAAACACCAATAACGAAATCATCATAAAGAGAGTAAAAACAAGGTAAGGATTTTTGATTTTGGATCTTTTATAGATTTACAAATCTTCAGTTCTTTGTGTAAAGATTTGTTTTTCATTTAGTTAGTTCTTTAGGGTACTTATAATCTTTTTTATATACTTGACCTCCTTTATTTTTATGATGTTCAGTTTCGAACACCTACGTCGAAAAGTCACGAACCTTCTTTATGTATCGTAAGTTTTATATATCGTAAATTTTACAAGTATCCGACTTATAAATATTCTATTCGTAAGTGGAAATTTTGAATTATTATCGATTCGTGTTTGTCTGACACTTTTTATTATAAGGAACTACTTTAAATACTTCTTCATTTCTGTCTTCTGTGTTAGAATTCTTACCTTTAGACTTACAAAGAGTCCAGTATGTCTGTAGTTTCTGTTCTATTAAGAAATTTAACAATATAAGTATTTTATTAAACTCTTAAACTTACTTTACCCTTTTTAGGATATTTTATGTACGATTTCGACTGTATTTCCTCTTTTTCAATAAATTAAGAGTTCTTTTACTTAAAGTTAATTATAAAAAACAATTCAAGACGCGATTCCGGTGTCCACGTTCCGGAAGTTAGTTACAGTGTCTTCATCTCGGGTCTTAGTTTCAATACAGACCTTGACTGACTGTCAGAGACATTTACAACGGTTTTCTGGGGAAGTAGTAGTTGTCGTCCGAAGGACTGAGGTTTAATCGTTTTCACGGGTGGGGTCATCAGTGGGTTATCAGGGGATTAGTTAGTGGATTACTGTCAGAGGGTCGTCCTTGAAAGAAACGGTACTCCGATATGTTTAACTGTAACGTCAACCTAAGAAATGGTCCACTCGGGGGACCCTTCGGGTTCTTATGACCCATCGGACAGGTCAGAGTTCTCCTAGAAGGGTTAGGTCCTTAGTTTGGTTCCAGAGGACGTAACGTCCACCTAAGAAATGGTTGACTCGATAGTCGAAGACGACGCCGACGATTCAGAGAAGTCAGTACAGGCTGAGACGCTGAGGTATCTGTCGTCGGGTAGTCCGAGACGGTAGGGACCCTAAGAGGTCCCTTCTTGTGACCTCACCCAACGGTAAAGGAAGAGGTTAAGTACTTTCACTTTTCACTTTCACTTCAGCGAGTCAGCACAGACTGAGAGACGTTGGGGTACATGACGTCGGGAGGTCCGAGGAGGTAGGTACCCTAAGAGGTCCGTTCTCATGACCTCACCCCACGGTGACGGAAGGGGCACTCGATAGTCCCTTCGGGGGTTTAACCAAATCAAGTCAAGTCAAGTCAAGTCAGTAAGTCAGCACAGGCTGAGAAACACTGCGGTCCGGAGGGACAGGTAGTGCTTGAGGGTCTCAAGTGAGTCTGAGTACAGGCAACTCAGTGACTACGGTAGGTCGGTAGAGTAGGAAACAGCAGGGGAAGAGGAGGACGGGTGTTAGGGAGGGTTGTAGTCTCAGAAAAGGTTACACAGTTAAGAAGCGTACTAAACCGGTTTCATGACGTCAAACTCGAAGTCGTAGTAAGGGTGGTTTCTTTAAGGTCCCGACTAGAGGAAATCTTACCTGACCAACCTAGAGGAAGGTCAGGTTCCCTGAGAGTCCTCAGAAGATGTTGTGGTGTCAAGTTTTCGTAGTTAAGAAGCCACGAGTCGAAAGAAGTGTCAGGTTGACAACTATGTACTGGTGACATTTTTGGTATCGGGACTGATCTGTCTGGAAACAACCGTTTCATTACAGAGATGAAAAGTTGTACGACAGATCCAACCTGTATTGAAAAGAAGGGTTCCTAATTCGTAGAAAATTAAAGTACCGACGTCAGTAGTAGACGTCACTAAAACCTCGGGGTTTTTTATTTCAGACTGTGCAAAGGTGACAAAGGGGTAGATAAAGGGTACTTCACTACCCTGTCCTACGGTACTAGAAGTAAAAGACTTACAACTCAAAATTCGGTTGTAAAAATGAGAGAAGAAAGTGAAAGTAGTTCTCCGAAAAATCAAGGAGAAGTGAAAGACGGTATTCCCACCACAGTAGACGTATAGACTCCAATAACTATAAAGAGGGCCGTTAGAACTAAGGTCGGATACGAAGAAGGTCTCGTCGCAAAGAGTACTACATGAGACGTATAACCGATGATTGGGTGTTTTTCACAGTCGAAAGGAACCAGATAGTCCTCCACAACTGGGTGACCTAAGTGTCACGGGTGTAATAGAGACAAGAAACAAGAATTCTTTGACTAAGGAATGACTTTATGAGACACAGACCTTTAATAAAAGGTTGGGTACAAGCTTCACGGGGTTATGAATAGTGTAATTCATAGACCCGGGAAATTACAGTGACTATCTAAGACGGTTTGAGAATTACACCTTTAACGAGGTTTGACGTGTTTTTCTAATGTACCTTATCTATTCTTATTTGTGGAAATTGAGTAAAAAAGAAAAAAAAAAAAAAAAAAACCGAGTCAAACCAAGTCAAGTCAGTAAGTCAGTACAGGCTAAGAAACGTTGTCGTACTTAACGTCTTGCGATCCGGAGGGACAGGTAGTGGTTGAGGGCCTCAGATGGCTTTGGGTGTAGGTAACTCAGCTACTACGGTAGGTCGGTAGAGTAGGAGACAGCAGGGGAAGAGGAGGACGGGGGTTAGCGAGGGTCGTAATCCCAGAAAAGGTTACTCAGTTGAGATGGGTACTCCACCGGTTTCATAACCTCAAAGTCGGAGTCCTAGTCAGGAAGATTTCTCGTGGGTCCTGACTAGAAGAAGTCTCACCTGACCAACCTAGAGGAACGCCAGGTTCCCTGAGAGTTCTCAGAAGAGGTTGTGGTGTCAAGTTTTCGTAGTTAAGAAGTCGTGAGTCGAAAAAAGTGTCAGGTTGATAGAGTAGGTATGTACTGGTGACCTTTTGGGTATCGGAACTGATCTACCTGGAAACAACCGTTTCATTACAGAGACGAAAATTTATGCGATAGGTCTAACCAGTATTGAAAGGAAGGTTCCTCATTCGCAGAAAATTAAAGTACCGACATCAGTGGTAGACGTAGACTAAAACCTCGGGGGGTTTTATTTCAGACTGTGACAAAGGTGAGAAAGGGGTAGATAAAGGGTGCTTGACTACCCTGGTCTACGGTTCTAGAAGCAAAAGACTTACAACTCGAAATTCGGTTGCAAAGGTGAGAGGAGGAAGTGAAACCAGTTCTCCAAGAAATCAAGGAGAAGTGAAAGACGACATTCCCACCACAGTAGACGTATAGACTCCAATAACTATAAGGAGAGACGTTACAACTAAGGTCGCACACGAAGAGGGTCGGGTCGTAAAGAGTACTATATGAATATATGAGACGTATATTCCATTTATTCGTCCCACTGTTATATGTCGGAACTACATGAGGAAAAGAACAAACCTTGGTCAGACAACAAGGTACGGATCAAAATTGACAACGAAGGACTGGACGTATGTCCAAAGAGTTCTCCGTCCAGTCTACCAGACCATAAGGATAGAAAAAGTCTTAAAAGGTGTCAAATAGCACTAGGTGTATAAGTATCTGAAACAGTATCAGTTATTTCTTCTTTATCTATAAAAAGACCTTGAGAGAACGAAAAAGATACTAGGTCGTCTACAACCGTTAAACTAGAGACCAAGGAAAAGATTTTGGTCGAACTCGGAAAAAAAAAAAAAAAAAACGGACCGTATTTGGTATACGACCCCGAAGGGACCACCGAGTCAGTTATTCCTTAGGTGGACGTCACGTCCTCTGGGTCTAAACTAGGGGACCTTTTCCTTTACCGTTGGGTGAGGTCATAAAAGTGAACTCTTTAGGGTACCTGTTACTTAGAACCACCAAATGTCAGGTACATAAACATTCTCAACCTGTGTTGAAACGTTGATTTGGTGGTGGTGTGGTATGTGATATAGAACTTTAGAGAGCGTCATTGTATCTACATTTTTAGAGTTCACTTTATTTTGGTTGGTTTATGTATATGAGTTCAAGTTAAATCAAGTCTTAACATTTCAAAAGTGTAAACCTTTAGTAAGTCACATTAATAGTCTTTTTTTTATGATTAGTACTCTAATAATTAACCATGTTCTTTTAGAAAACTATTATGAATTTTAGGTAAGTCCACTATCTCTTTTTTCGAACATCACATTATCTTTAATTTTCTTTAAGGAATTTGATTACTTCCAATAGTTTGAAAAATGAAATACCATTTTATGAATTTAGACAGGTCCAATTTAATCCTTGTTCTGTTCTTTTTGAAGAGAGTAGTTAAGATAAGGTACAATAAGATTTGACAGTCATGTCATTCTTTTCTTTTCTTTACTTTATGTATCAAAATATTTCTTCTGTTTCACAGTAAAGAAATACTATACCATACAATCTTTTAGGTTTTATTTACCGTACGTTTACTAATCTCAATTACTAGTCATATGACGACCTATGTACTTGTATTTAGTTAACATCAAAGAATTTAATTGTCAGTATTACATTATATTTTCACATATGATATACATTTTCGAAATTTTGATAATTTGGAGAACTTTATTTTAATTATTTTCCGTTTCGGAGATGTCTCTTTAAACATTTCTTAATGATTTTATAAAAAAATTATACATTTAGTACTATATATCAAAGTACCCAATTTTCTGAGTTACAACATATTTACGGGTAAGAAAGGTATGTTTAGACAAATGTCTTTTAGGGTTACCTTTAAGATTATCAAAGGAAAAAACATAGACTTTTACTACTTCATATAATTTTAAATATACCTAAATGTTCATCGGTTCTATAAGAACTTCTTGTTGAATCGTACCAAACAAAATGGTCTATTGTCAAGAGTAATACGTTGACGTCGTACGAAAACCGTTTCCACTGTTTATGTTGTTTTCTTAACTTGTTACTCAGGGGTTTAAATGTACGTGTACCCATATGGTCCACCGATTAATATTAACAATGATATAAAGAATCGAAGAAAACGTAGGTCCTAATCGATTCGTTGATTCAAAAAGGTTAGTATACATTCTTCTTTATTACCCACGTACAGATGTACAGAAGGAATTCTCGTCGTAGAGAGAAAGACGAAAGAACTACCGATCCTTACCCTTTGGTCATGAAACTTGAGACTTTATCTTCGGAACAGAACTCTTACCGTCTTGGTGAGACACCGAACATGTTGAAACACTACGATTCGACGTCACAGTCGGAACGGATGACACTTGACTAACAGTGACCACAATACATTCTCTCTTTATTTAAGACAGAATAAAGTTGGTGAAATTCCCTGAACCATTAACTCTGACATCGATGTGACACACTTCTATTAATTTACTCTAAAAAGAATTTTGAATTTGTTTCACAGGTCACTTACTGTTGACATATAGAAAAGGTTGTAGGTGACCTTTTTCATATTTTCGTGAGGAAAGACGAAGTGAACTAACGATTCCATGAAAGAGCAAAAAGAGTAGAGGGAGAGGAAAGACTTCGATATATGGGGAAGGGGAGTTCTTTTGACAAGAGTACTAAGAAAAGAATCGGTTGAAAACTAGAAAAATGAAGAGGCCAGATGGTTGACGGTAAAAGTTCGAGAACAAGTAGAAAGAGAGAAAAATATTATAGACTAAAAGAGTAATATAGACAGTTTAAATGAACAATATAAATGGTAAAAAATCATGAATTTTTAAATATTTCTAACCGTTTTGGATCCGGTTTTAAAGATTCAATGACGACATATATGGACGGAGAAAAAAACGTGAATCACACAATTCTGACTTGTGTAGTGACTAAAAGAATACAACAAGGAGGAAAACACAAAAGATTCTCAATCGTAGAGGAGGGAGGAAGTTCGACTTTGAGTCTTTATGTGGAATGTCGTAGTGGATTAGACAACATTTCTGATACAAATTTCGGGATAATAAAACGAAGGGAGTATCGAGTTAGTCATTTCTTAGACCGACGTTACGTCCTCTGGGTCCAGGTTAGGGACTCAACCCTTCTAGGAGACCTCTTCTTTTACCATTGGGTGAGGTTATAGGAACGGTCCTTTTAGGGTACCTGTCTTCTTGGACCGTCCGATGTCAGGTACCCCAGTGTTCTCAGCATGTAGTGAATCACTGATTTGGTGGTAAAACGTTATTGTTGTTTGAAGTAATGTCTCTCCTTATTTTTAATGAATAATCCACCCAAGTGAGTGGTTATAACGTAAGATTTGTCCTACGAAAACCGGAGAGAAACTTGTAAAGGTCACTATTTCTCTAATTGTGTATGGAAACCGGTGGACTAGGTTTCTCGACTGAGTAGACCTTTCTGGGACTGTGACCATTTCTAACTCCCCTCCTCTTCTTTCCCTACTGTCTTCTACTCTACCATTCTACCGTAGTGACTGAGTTACCTGTACTCAAACCCACCCGAGGTCCTCAACCACTACCTGACCCTCCGGACCATACGACGTTAAGTACCTCAGCGTCTCAGTCTGTACTGACTCACTGACTTGACTTGACTTTACTATCCTTTATTAGATGGGGTAAACCCTGTCAAGATCATCTGGCCCTTCGCTTCCCTGACTGTCCTGTACTTACCGTCAGTCCTGTGGGTCTAAATACTGTCTTCCTTTTTTTTTACATAAAAGTTGTCTAAGTCCAAACATGGTCCTTAGTACTTAGACTTTAATGAGGAGACGTATGGAAGTAAATTAATAGGACTCCAGAAGGATATACGAGAGATTCGGGTCAAGATAAGTTTTTTCTCATACTTTCCCCCGTTTGTTCTTTCTTACGAAAGGAGAAACCTCGGACATCTGGATTCGTACCCTTTATCTCTTAGAGAGGAAGTGTGTATGTCTGTTCAATATATTTACGTTTTCACCTGTCTTAAACTGTTTATTATAAAAGAGTTGTAAATTATCGAATCTCTCTAACGGTCTTAATCAGGAATTGAGCGAATGAAATAAAACATTAAAAGGATTGTCTTAAAATCTAAAGCCAATCGAAATATAGATAGATCATACGTCTGTTTATTGGAGAAATCGTGGAGACTTTTATCTTAAACATCTTCATGATGTGTCTACTGTGAGACCGTTACTTGAGTTCCTGAAATAGGACGTAAGGAGGTCTCAATACAGGGAGGTCTAACACAAGAAAGTAGCATAGTACCTAAAGGAACTTGTTTACCAGGGACTCCACTGAACCTCTATCAGAAGAATCCCTCTCCATTTAATGGTACTGTTATTAAGGATTCCCTGATATAAGATTTCTACACTAATATTCCCGATAGATGACGACGAGGACGAATGAATTCTTCATAGGGTAGAATTCGGTAGACGGTTTGGAAAAAGGACAGTACGGTGTGTAATGAGTCTCTGGTCGTACTTTGTAGTTGAAATAACTTCTCACCGACCCCGACGGGTGGGGACGAACTGTCTCTTTCCATTGATTAAATGACTATTTGTGAGATTCTACCCATAAACTCACTTACTTCTCCTGATCGTTAGTCTTCTCTTTTTCTATTTTGATACTCCTATAATAGAAATGAGTTCGACGACGACGACAACGACAGTGAAGTCAGAACAGGTTGAGAATCGCTGGGGTACCTGACGTCGGATGGTCCGAGGAGGTAGGTACCCTAAAAGGTCCGTTCTCATGACCTCACCCCACGGTAGCGGAAGAGGAATGAGTCCGATCTATGGGAGTCTAGGAAGGAATCAAGGGAAACCAAAAGACTAAGGAGTATTAGGACTCTTTAGAGAAACAAAGAAGTCTACAAGTTAACCGAATTTTTAGAGTTTTTCGAATCAACAGGTTCGTCGAGCACGGATCATGGGACAAGAAAATGAGTAGAGACTTATAAATAATAATTCCTAAACCACGGACTCTTCATATGTAAACTTTAGAAGTGTTTACATTCTTACAAGAATTCGATGTATCACCTCTTTACATCCTCTAGAACTTATACTATCTTTTTTATCCTTTGACACATACCTTTCCCCCTAGGTCTCTCGTCTTCAACTATCATCCTCTCAGTCTGTAGTTAAAACATACATAAGTATTTCATCGTGAGGAACGGGATTCTGGTCCAGGTTTCGGCATGGATGATGAAAGTCAGGTATAGATATACAGGGTTTAAATTTACTCTAAAATTTCTTGAAGACCAACTTAAAATGACAGTACGTGTCTACTCGAGTTTGTGTTACGTTGTATTGTACCGTTTTGTTTCGTGAAAAAAAGTTGGTCTTCCTCACTCAAATAGACCGACATATGACATGAATACTTGTAGATGGTTAAAGGTACCTTCCATATATTCTATTGCACAAAACAAAGGTTTATAGGTACTTGTCTAGTAGACTGGAATGGGGTCGAGGTGTTAAAAGATATACATACTAGAACTTTTTTTTTCAGTGAGTAGAAAGACGGCAAATATCTCTTGTTTCACAAATTTGAGTGACCCAAGAATACTCCTAATTCGGTCGTATATTTTTCATGATTCATGGAACTTGTGTGATTAGTTAAAATAAAAATACAGAAGAGACTTAAGGTATACCTGTGTCTGATACTATCAGTACTATCACTAAGGTCTGTCTTTAGTCCTGAGAGTCAACAACTAAGTGGTTCCAGAAACGATTGACTCAATACTCATAAGTTAAACACTACTAGTTTCTTTCTGTAGTTTCTTGTGTTTTATCTAAACTAAATGAGACTTTTACTCTATATGGACACATATCCAGAGACGGGTTAAACAGAGACCCGTTTGTATATACATCGAAGGACTTCTTGTGGTAATCCTCAGTCTGTTAAATAACAAGTCGAAGTAAATACGTTCTAGATACTTCATCTTCAGGTCTCTTCCGTTACCGTGGGGTGAGGTCATGAGAACAGACCTTTTAGGGTACCTGCCTCCTCGGACCACCCGACGTCAGGTACCCCAGTGATCCTCAGCTTGTGCTGACTCGCTGAAGTGAAAGGGAAAAGGGAAAGTACGTAACCTCTTCCTTTACCGTTAGGTGAGGTCACAAGAACGGACCTCTTAGGGTCCCTGCCCCCTCGGATCGCCTGACGCAGATACCCCAGTGTGTCTCAGTCTGTGCTGACTTTACTGAATCGTCGTCGTCGTCATTTTCAGTCTGTCTTTAGTTTCTTTAATACGACCGTGTTTATCTGTAAACTCCACTAGGCTCAATGGGGTAGGTCGACTCCTTTTGACCCCTAAAGTTAAGATGTCTGGATATTTTAGTGATGAAAAAATTTTTATAACTCCTGTAAACTGTGAGACCGGTTTAGTAACAGTGGATTTAACAGAGAAATTAACAGTATATTCGGTCACTAAATCCTTACTGTCTATGATACTGGTCGTCATTGTCGTAGAGATACACTATTTACATTTTTTGTCAAATTCGGAGGATGGAGACTTTATCTTCTCCTTGGAATTAAAAGGGTTTAATATTTAATAACCAATGTATACTATACGTTTCGTGAATCACTCCCATTTCTTCACTCAAAAAGGACAAGAACTCCTCCTTCTTAGGTCCTTTGATGTATTTACGAGGTATCTAGACAATTATCTCAGTATCAGTGTCGTTGTCTACACTCACCAGATGACCTGTTTCAGCAGTATCTTCTTAACTATAAATATTACAAATAGCGTACATTTCCTGGTCTTCATCTTTTGTCTCACCACAGAATTTCTTGAAACTACACTAACCTCCTGATTTATTCTGTTCACCAACTATCTACACCTTCTCTTCCATTAGTGCTTTCCCTCGTAAACTGTCATTTGTTTACTACTTAACATACTATGGTAGGTATATTAAATCAGGACTCTCCTGGATACCTATTTCTCGACGAGAACAAAGATTGTTCTTCAAATCACTTTTTTTAGAATCTTGAGAAGGAGTGATTAATAAAAAACCTTGGATTCGACAGTTTGCTCTTCACACAAATTTGTCGAGTGGAGACACACTAACGACTTCGAAGTCCAAGTAGACGGGACACGACAGCACGACCATCTTACGATGGGACTACGGTATTTTTAGGACTTCACAGTTATTTCACAAAGAGGTTCTTACTGTTCCCTCTTTTGTGCAACGGGTCTTCAATCTCATGTATCTTTTTACCACCCCCTCCACCCGTTTATTGTGTCCTCAATTCTCGTACATAATGTAACTATATCAATATCAATAGACCCCCTAGACTTATGACAGCCATCTCTTCCGTCTAACCTTGTCCCATATCTTTTACTCGTCTCTGTTATAGACCGGTCCTAATCACCGGTCTCAACGTTACCGATCTCTTCTTTTAGGAACCATTATCGTTACGTCAGTCTCATCGTTTATCATAAGTTAAAAGTTATTGACTCGATCTTACGATACTTCTAATACTACATTTCATTATGACTCCTCACCAGTCCTCAATCCCAGTACCCGTGGAGACCCGTTTTCCATGGGAAGAAGTCCAAGCGTAAACTTGGTCGTCTGATAAATTCGAGGACACCAGACGTCTTGTTCTGTCTGAAGTCTTCTTTATTTATTTATTTTTTCCTTTTTCGAAGACTTGGTCTACTGTTAAAGGGTCTCACGAAGGGTAAGAGGTGGGGTAAAAGATCGTTGAGAGGAGACAGGGAGTCCTAACGAGGACCCCGTTTAACCTCGAAGTTGGTTTAAAGTACGTCACGATGTTGATTGTTCTTGACATCAAACGTAAGGTAAACATATTAAATATTTTAAACATAGACTTACTATGTTTAGAACATAGTAACTCTATGTTTAGAATAAGTTCTAATATGTTTAGTTCTGTTTGAGTAAGGTGATTATAAAAACTCACAGATAACTACGAAAACTTGACACCACAACCTCTTCTGAGAACTCTCAGGGAATCTGTCGTTTCTCTAGTTTTGTCAGTTATGATTTCCTTTCTGACTACGACTTTGACTTAAAGGTTATTAAACCGGTGGACTACACTTCTCGGTTGAGTAATCTTTTCTGAGACTACGACCCTTTCTAACTTCCGTACTCCTCTTCCCCTGCTGTCTCCTACTCTACCAACCTACCGTAGTGGTTGAGCTACCTATACTCAACCTCATTCGAGGTCCTCTACCACTTCCTGTCCCTTCGGACGACACAACGACAGGTACCCTAGAGTTTCTCAACCTGTGATGACTCACTGCCTTGTTGTTGTTGATAAAGGATCCGTGACGAGATCGATGACTCTTATCTCCATACTTCTGTCCAGGTATAAGTCTGAAACAGTAATGAGTCAAATGAAGTCAAAGACTTAAGGGAATGGTACCGAGAACCCGCAAAGGTCAGTGGTAAAAAATTAAAAAGGGTATAACCTAGTAGTAGATCGGGGTTCCGTACAACATGAAGGAGGAATAGGTCAAGGGTTTGAAGGGTTGAGAGGTCTGAGAGAACTTTTTAATGCACACACGAATCACCGAGTCAGTATAGGAGGAGAAACGCTGGGAGACCTGACATCGGGTGGTCCGAGGAGGCAGGAACACTAAAGGGTCCGTTCGTATGACCTCACCCAACGGTAAAGAAGGAGGTTTCCTAGAAGGACTGGGTCCCTATTTTGGGTACGGAGGACACAGAAGACGTAACGTCCGTCTAAGAAATGGGGACTCAGTTTTTAAAGATTTTGTAATCTAGTCAAAAGGTTTGGACCCAGTAACACGTGATCTTCTACGTTTTTTATAAGGTTCTAGGTCTGCACTTAACAAGGTTCCCTTAGTAGGGGACTAGAAGTTGAGGTGTCAGTCGAAACGAATTTTACATAAACGAACTCTTTCATAAAGAAGGAGAAAGTGTGAAAGGAAAGTTTTGGAATAGAAACGTATTGACTTAAAATGACTCGCCTTCACGGGGTGTTACTTTCAAATAGTCACGGTTACAGTGACTATACTTGCACTTACTGACCTATCGCGTAAACACACGTTAAGTACTAAAGGTAATACAAGGAAAGTTGTGTTTATTTTATCTTCGATTTACTCAACAATTGATTATCCAGTTTTCTATTAAAACTATTATCTAGATGATTATCTTTAAATTTTATTAAATCACAAAAATGATATTATTTTGTTTAAGGTAAGGGACTCGAAACCGTATAATTACAATAAATTAACACATTTAATCAAAAGAGTCACAAATATAGAGGTTTTATTTTTCACTCTAACCTAAACTACGACTTTTGAAAGAGTAATACCATTATTCATAAGGTACTTACGTATGGTGTTGACGTTTTTGTATGTTAAGTTTAATAATAATTATACAGTTATTTAAACATTCATAATGAAATTTTTGTAATATAAAAATAACTAAACACTTTAATATATTGTTGTCCTCTTTTAGAAAAATGTCATTTTTAGAATGTCAAGGTTCCCATATCCTTTGTTTGTTTGATTTTTTTTTTACATTGATCTTTCACTTTAGTTTTCAGAACTTTAAATTTTTATATAAGTTAAGTGAAGTCAGTGAGTCAGTACAGGTTGAGACTCTGGGGTACCTGACGTCGTACGGTCCGGAGGGCTAGGTAGTGGTTGAGGACCTCAAATGAGTTTGAGTACAGGTAACTCAGTCGCTACGGTAGGTTGGTAAAGTAGGAGACAGTAGGGGAAGAGGAGGTTGGAAGTTAGAAAGGGTCGTAGTCTCAGAAAAGGTTACTCAGTCGAAAAACGTAGTCCACCAGTTTCATAACCTCAAAGTCGAAGTCGTAGTCAGGAAGGTTACTTATAAGTCCTGACCAAAGGAAATCCTACCTGACCAACCTAGAGAAACGTCAGGTTCCTTGAGAGTTCTCAGAAGAACTTGTGGTGTCAAGTTTTCGTGGATAAGAAGACGTGAGTCGAGAGAAATGTTAGGTTGAGAGTGTAGGTATATACTGATGACCTTTTTGGTATCAGAACTGATCTACCTGGAAACAACCGTTTCATTACAGAGACGAAAAATTATACGATTCAACCAGTATTGAAAGGAAGGTACCTCATTCGTAGAAAATTAAAGTACCGACGTCAGTGATAGACGTCACTAAAACCTCGGGTCTATTTATTTCAGACAGTGACAAAGGTGATAAAGGGGTAAACAAACGGTACTTCACTACCCTGACCTACGGTACTAGAATCAAAAGACTCACAACTCGAAATTCGGTTAAAAAAGTGAGAAGAGAAAGTGAAAGTAGTTCTCCGAGATATCAAGAAGAAGTCAAAGACGGTACTCTCGCCACAGTAGACGTATAGACTCCAATAACTATAAAGAGGTCCGTTAGAACTAAAGTCGAACACGATATAGGTCGGACTGTAAAACGTACTACATGAGACTATATTCAATTCATTCGTCCCACTGTTATGTGTCGGAACTACATGAGGAAAAGGATAAACCTTGGTTAGACAACAAGGTACAGACCAAGATATACAACGAAGGACTGGACGTATATATAAAGAGTTCTCCGTCCAGTCCACCAGACTATAAGGGTAGAAAGTCTTAAAAGGTGTCAAATAACACTAGGTGTGTCAGTTTCCGAAACTACATCAGTTATTTCGTCTTTATTTACAAAAAGACCTTGAGAGAAGGAAAAAGGTACTAGGTCACCTACAACAGTTAAATTAGAAAGCAAGGAGACTGAAAAGATTTAGGTCAAACTTGTGGACCTTCAAGAGCCAGGTGCATGATAACTTCCGAGTGAACCTCTTACAACTCGTAATGAAACGATCGTACACTCTACTCACGTTACCACACAATTAAACTTATAAGAAACTGTAAAGAAAAGAAAACCTAACCTTACTTTTGACTGGAAAAGGTCAGGACACCGGTAACGAAAAAAAGGGTTTAAAAGACTGTATACCTCACGTCGTGAAAGTGTCGTAGTAGAAAATCCTAAACTTTATCGAGTCGACTTTAAGGTAGTGGAGGTGATCGAAACAAACATCACTTCGAAGTATTCCGGGTGAACTGAAGTGTGAGGTCTGTAAGTGTCCTACAGACGGAGATCCACTCACTAGTGTAGTAGTACCAATAGACCTAGTACTTCTAGAAAAAACATATTAAGAAAACACGTAAGTACGGTAGAGAAGAATTATAGAAGACGGAGACAATACAGGTACGGAAAAGACAAGAAATAAAGTGGGTAGAAACGTACTTTACAAGGGAACCATAGAGATTAAAAGAACTTCCGCAGAGATGAGAAAGGGTAACATAGCAAAGGGAGATAAAGAAGTGTGACTAGTTAATCCTTCCGAAAGAATATAGAGGAACGATGAGAAACCTTGAGACGTAAGTCTACCTATATAGAAAGGAAAAGAGGAAACGGAAATGTTCACGAATTCAATGTGGTTTTTACTTTTACGAACTACTGTAGATTGTACACTAGGTCATAGCTTACGGTCCGATGACCGTTATAACTATCCTCTAACCTTTTCGTGTCTACCTACTGATCCTCCGTATCCTTACGGAGAAAGTGAAAGTACGGAATACTCGTCATAGAGTATTCTCTATGACAAAAGACACTGACAACATGTTTAATGGTGTCAAATCGACCGAATTTTGTTATCTTTACATACGAGAATGTCAAGACCTCCGTTCTTAAGACTTTAGTTACGGTGTACCGGTTTAAGTTCCATAACCGTCCCTGTATGAAGGGTGTTGTGTGATCGTTTGTCAGATAAAAAATCGAGGAAACAGGGACCGTGACGACCGTAAAACAAAGTACCGGTGTAGTGACGTTAAGAGTTCCAACCTTAGAAGTTTTGAGAGATAAAAAGTAGAAGTATAACGGAAGAGGAGACACGTAGATAAAGTTTAAACGGAGACGGAGAGACAATATTCCTGGGAACTTTAACGTAAATTCAAAAGAATCCTACTAGGTCCTATTAGAGGATACAGTTATAGAAATTAAATTGGTGTAAATGTTTCTGAAACAGTGTCTACAGTATAAATGTCCAAGGTCCTTAATCCTGTACCTATCGAAAAACACCAGGTAAAAGTTGGGTAGTGGATCCTTACTCTGTTATATTAAGATCGTGTCTTTTATATGGATTTTTTGAACGTTTTACTTACTTTTTTTAACGAGGAAAAAGACCATGCCTTAAGGTAAAAGAGAAAATATGAGTTAATAAAGAGGTTGACACTTTTTTGTCAAGGATTTGGGTGGTGAGAAGAGGTTATGACGGAACTTGACATCGAGTTTATTACAGGGACTCGATGAAGAAACAAGTTAAAGGGAACTCTCTATTCGGGAGTTCGAGGTAGAACGATAGTAAGAAAGAATATAGGTAAGGTATTTGTTCATAACTCATTTATAAGATACTCCCAATCCTCAAACACCTTTCATTGTTTCTTGGATAGTATTTATTCTTTTGTTTATGACTTTATGATTCTGAACAAAACTTTAGTGAGTCGTTTGTAAATAGTTTATGGGTCACAACAATATTAACAATTCAATAACTCGTGTTAGGAGTTCAGATACTCAAAAAGGGACCTCCACCCTCCACTATGTCCTTTCCCTACCTTGTTTTACTACATCCTTATTAACTATTATATGACAACTCATAGAAGTTTTCCAACATTAGACCCCTACAGTCGTCAAACTAGATAAACAGAAAGTTGTAGAACGAGAAGGACAATGAAAAAGTCCGTTAGTTCACCTGTCTCTAGTACTCTTTAAACTCACCTCTGCCGTATCGTCTCAAACAAGAGCACCTGAAGGGATGGAGGGGTGGGGAAGTCGACGAGGAGAAACATGAGAAGGAACATTAAAAAAACAACTGTAACAACCTCTTACGTGAGTAACAAAGGTGGTAGACCAAATGAGGTTCAGAAGTAGCGGGTTACATGAAAAAGGAACCGGTAGAGAGGAAGGACCTCGATACCATATAGTTACAGTGACAAGGGGCTGAGAACCCCCGTAAAGAATGGGTCCTCGTATCTCAGAGTATACATCCAACATACTGGGTTGAGATAAAGAAGTAACGGAATCGAACGTGGCTTACACAGGACAACCGTCAGTACCGGATACTGGCGATGGACCGGTAGACACTTGGAGAGGCAATAGGATCAGAGTACGGGAAGTCATACCGGTGAGCAGAACGACGAAGGAGAACCCCATCACCGAAGAAGTCGAGGTACTACTTCGAAGAAAAGTAAAGGTCTAACAGTATGACACCTAGGTTATAGTAGTTGGTGAAAAAGACACTATAGAGAGGTGATGAATTGGAGTGGACGAGATTATTCTTTCTTCGTCTTGATCATCTGAAGGAGAACCGGGACCACTACTAAGACGAGGGAGATTACCGACACCAAAGTAGTATACGACGGTATTAACGGTGATAGGACTTCTAAGGATGAAGGGTCCCTGCAGTGTTTCGGAAAAGGTGCACACGGAGAGTGGACCGTCACCAACAATAGATGATGAGAAGGTGAGAGAAATGGATACGTGCCGGGGTCCGGTACATGTAGAAGTTGGTGTTGTTCCAGTATAGACACGAGATATGACAGTAACATGGTAAAGAGTTAGGTCGGTAAATGACGGACTCCTTGTTCCTTCATTTCCTACGGGAGTCTTTCTGTCACGACCCATCCACGGGAATAAGGTCCCTATAGGGTCTAACTACATGTTATTTTGGACTGTTTTTTACTTGTCATAGGATTATCACTGTATAATTTCTTAATATTTTATCTAAATTGTCCTGGTTTTATAGTCAATAGTGGGACGAAGAAATTTATCACAGTCCTTTGAAGAACTATGTTTGTTTTTTAATACTTAGTAACTAGCATATGTTCTCAAAGGTTTGATTCTAACTTTACCAATATCTTAGAGACCCCTCAACAGTTTTACCTATAAGAGTCTTTTTAGATACCTTTTGGAGTATCTCATACGTAACAAACGGATCACCATTTCTCGGGTGGACGGTTAGGTCCTCTGTATTCTCTACACCCAAACTAGGGACCCATCCATTCTATGAGATCTCCTCTCGTACCGTTGGGTGAGGTCACAAGAACGGAACTTTTAGGTTACCTGTCTACTCGGACCACACGACATCAGGTACCCCACAGTTTCTCGACCTGTGTTGACTTCACTGAATCGTGTGTATGGAACAAACGTTGGGACTGTACGTATTAAAAGTTGAAGAATTCTTGAAAATAAAGTGTCGGTCAAACTCTAAGAAATGAGATCTTAGAAATGAGTTCCGACGATAAAAAGTTCACTCTTTTTATCCATTATTTTCCCTGAGTGACTACACGTACAGTTCTGTTTTACTACATCTTTAACAACATCGTCAAAGTTCCTATGTTTAAGAGTCTAGGATTATGACACTCTTAGTGTTTTCATATTAATTTTGGGGGTTTGACTTTGATTACAGTGGGTTACGCATGAGGAATAGAGATGTTCAGAATATGGGTGACGTTCAGTTTCCTCCTTCTTTTACGTCGTGACCATAAGTCGGTACACACGTTGTTAATTATACCGATTTCTCAGTAGACGTAGAGGAAATACAATTAACTTCTCACTATGTGTCGAACAACTGGATTACTCACAACCAATCCATCATCTAGTTTACGTAATCTTTTGAAGATACATGAAACCGGAGACTTAGAAGAGGTCGTGATACCCGTTGAAGACAAAGTTGATCGACGACGGACTCAATATGGTCGACGGTTTATAAAACGTAAAACGGTGACCCCGTTTACTTATGTGCTTGTCTTTTACAGAATTATTTCTCCGTTCCCACCCCTTGTTCTCTGTAGAGACGTCACCTATCATACGAAGTCCAAGTTTTGGTCTTACTATCTGTAAGAAGATTCAAGAGAAATGAAAACCTTTGACCGAACTTAACGAACTTAATGAATCTTTCATTAAGGTCAAGGTCCGATTAAAGATGTGTAATCTTGACTTCAGTTACAAAGAAACTGACCCTATACATTTTCTGGTTTTTTATGATAACCTGTTTATGAGTATTTGTCTTTAACAGAGAATCACCTGTAAACGAATAAGACTTGACCCGAAACTTTTTATTCTATTAACAGGTAATTTTTTTTTTGACAAACTAGTTATTAGTAAAATCCAAAAGATTGTAGATTTTATTGTATTAGTGTTTTATTATATAGACTGTAAATTTTCATATTCGACGAAATAACAGTAATTCAAAGACTTATCGGAAAATTTCTTTGTAGGAACTCCCTGAAGGGGACATCAGGTCATAAATTCTGTGACCCGACGGTCATGTCCCCAACACCCAATCGAGAGAACAACCCTTGATACCGTATCTTTTTTTATTTTTTCTTTTATCTTCGTTTAGAAACTGAAACCCGTATTTGTTGCCTAAAAATGTATACTATGACTTTCTTGTTCGTTATTTTGTTATCTATGTGACCTGGTTTAGTTTCAAAATTTTTTTATGTATTCTTAATTTTTTGTAGGAACTCTAACCGAATTAAATAAAATGTAAGTCATGTAATAGAAAAACAAAGTATGTCAATACCTTTCGTATTAAAATACCAATTCCTAAGGTGGGGATCTCGGTTCTTTAAACCATATTAAGACCAAAATGGGAATTGTACAGGGAGTATTACGTTCAATGCGTAGATGGAGTATACGTAGAACACTTATAATTTAATTAACACTACCATCCTAATGTTTTAGAAAAGAGAAACATTTATTTAAAATGGAACCTAATAAAAGAAAGAAGGGGTCGAAATAACTATTATCTTAACTTTTTTTTTATACTTTATAAATTAAAATTATACAGTAACACTACTAAACTATATGTATATGTATAACACTTCCCAAAGGGACCACCGAGTCTATCATTTCTTAGACGGACGTTACGTCCTCCACATTCAAGATAGGGACCCAGTCCTTCTAGGTGACCTCTCCCTTACCGATTAGTGAAGTGATAAAAATGGACCTTTTGAGGTACCTGTTTGGTACCGCAGTGTTTCTCAACCTGTGCTGACTCGTTGATTTTGATATAACTGATGTATATAACACTTTACTAAGTGAAAACCAAATGAAATATCAAGATCAGACAACCTTCGAATGATTTATAACGATTCTTTGTAACGAGTACTCTGTTTATAGAACTAATCATTTTAAGACCTGACCCTCTTATACTTTCATAATATTTATAGGTCACCAGTATCGAAGTATTACGACTCTTTCTAACTTCTGTCCTCCTCTTCCCCTACTGTCTCCTACTCTACTAACCTACCGTAGTGACTAAGTCACTTGTACTCAAACTCGTTCAAGACCCTCTACCACTTCATGTCCCTTCGGATAACACGACGTGAGGTACCCCAACGTTTCTCAACCTGTACTGACTCACTGACTTGTCGTTGTTAAAAATATTGAACCGTACAGAAAACGTCTTTTGAGACCAACGGGTCCTTTGACAATATTCTCTACTACCGAGAACACGCAGAAGTCCTCAACTTCAGTTCGACCGAGTTCGTGGTGAAACACACTTAGAGTACAGGAGTGTGAACACGATACTGAAACGTAGGTCTAATCCGGGAGCAGATGAAAGTCGTGAGGAAGGCGTATTCTCTTTAGGGAGTTACACAGTACGACGGTACGACACAAAAATAGGATGTCAAGAGGTTCATTTTAACAACGGTTCACACTGGAAAACGTCACACACTCAAACTAACAAACCATTTCGGATTCTTCCAGACCAAGTACTTATCGAGTGTCACTCGTGAGTCAATTACAATTCGGGGACTATATACAGTTAATAAAGAGTTTTTATTTTTAACCTTTTTTATTTACGATTCGGGAGTACAAATAAAAGTGATTGTTAAACTAATATATGAAGGATTGTCTACACGGACAAGATTTATGATTGGTACGTAGTGTAAGTGAGTAAGTTTACCTCTAACCGTCTAACTGAAATAAGAGATCCTGTATACACCTTTCGTTTTGACGTTTGTAGGAACACATTAATACACATCTACCGTTTCTCAAATCGTAAAGGTTAATAGATTAAATTTTAATACGGTTCGATAGTAATCTAACTCAGTGTGGACAGTAATCCAACTTCCAGTGTGAGGAAAAGTTTACTAGTCTTGTATACTGTTGAGAAACAATCCTATAATTTGTGTCTTGTAAAAAAAGGAGTTAATAAAACCAGAAGCTAAAACAGATCTATGAGTATGTATAAACAGATGTATAATTTTCTCTTCTTAATCTCTTACAGTTGACTATTATAGGAGAAACATACTGAGAATAGTTCAGTGTAAGAAAGAACTTCGCTTCTACTGTGAGGATTAAATAAAAAAGGATGTCTCACTCTAAGGATGTCACGCTATTAATCACATCTATCAAATAAAAAGTTCAACTAAAAAAAAAGTCGACTTTTGTACGATTTGAGTTTGTTACTTAGACACAGAGAAACGGTCCATAATCTAAATAATGGAGAAGACAGTCAATCCTCACTAGTATATGGGGTAATAGTTTATTTTACATCCACCTTAAGACGGAACCTCCGAAAGTAAAATTTTCTTTACATCGACCGTGACCCCTAAGGTGAAAGAAGTACAACTTGAACCTATATTACGGACTCCCATGTGGTCGAGAAACATTCCATTATTTGTATTTCTTCTTTCCAGTTAGATACCTCAGACTTCTATGTCTTTATACTCAGAAACAATCATGCTGACTCTTAAACTTGGATGCAGTCGTTTATGAATATACACACATTCAGCGAGTCAACACAGGTTGAGAAACGTTAAGGTGCCTGACATCGGGCGGTCCGAGGATATAGGTACCTTAAGAGGTCCGTTCTTATGACCTCACCCAACGGTAAGGGAAGAGTTCCCTTTGAAGGGTTAAGTCCCTAGTTTAGGTCCAAGGACGTAACGTCCGTCTAACAAATGGTAGACTCGGTGGTCCCCTCGGAATAATAATACACACACACGATCGAAGAGTCAGTTTATGAATATGGATAAAAAATTTTAGTTTACTATTTTTAATTGACGGTAAACACCTTCAATAAATCTAAACACGAAAAATTTGTAAAAGTCGATTATGTTATTATAAACAATATAAATACATTGAAACATAACGTAAGAAGATCTTCAAAAAGTTTATTAAAAGTCAACATCCAAAAAATAAAAAAAAGTTTACTTTATATAAAAAGATTCAAAGATCTCTTTCTAGTAATGTAAAGAGTGTTTTAAAGAATAAAACAGTAAGGACCTTCAGTCAAAATAAAATAAAACGATGTGAATTCTTAAACGGACGTTGTGTTCTCTGTGTCCTCTGTACGTAAAGTAGGGACACAACCCTTCTAGGGGATCTCATCCTTTACCGTTGGGTGAGGTCATAAGAACGGTCCTTTTAGGGTACCTGTCTCCTCTGACCACCCGATGTCAGGTCCCCCAACGTTTCTCAGTCAGTGTTAACTTCGTTTACTCGTGTCGTGTGAAATAAAACAAAACAAATCCAATATTTACACACGAGTCATATCGATTCAAAAATGGACTCTCCCTATTATCTTTCCCTTGTTTCTTCATCATCAGTTCAATTAATACTAAAAAATAAAATAAAAAAAACAAATACGAAAAAAATTTAATTTAAAAATGAAAATGAAATAAAACGAAATGTTATGACATAACCAAAACGGTTTGTAACTGTACTTAGTCGGTGCCCACATGTACTCAAGGGTTAGGACTTGGGGGAAGGATGGAGGGTGGGGTATAGTAGAGAGACCTAGTAGGGCACGTGGTCGGGGTTCGTAGGATATAGGACATAGCTTGTATCTGACCGCTAAGCAAAGAATGGACTATCATATGTACAAAGTTACGGCAAGAGGGTTTAGTAGGGTGGGAGAGAGAGAGAGAGTCTCAGGTTTTCAGGTAAGATATGTAGACACAGAGAAAACGACAGAGCGTATCTCACAATAGTAATGGTAGAAAGATTTAAGGTATATATACACAATCATATACCATAACCACAAAAAGAAAGACCAAATGAAGTGAGACATATTAGCCGAGGTCAAAGTAGGTGGAGTAATCTTGACTAAGTCTACATAAGAAAAATTACCGACTCATTATGAGGTAACACATATACATGGTGACGAAAGAATAGGTAAGTAGACGACTACGTGTAGATCCAAAAAAGGTACAGGACTGATAATATTTGTCACGACGCTACTTGTGACCCCATGTACACAGAGAAACCTAAGACCAAAGAAGTCACACATACGAGTCGTCACCCTAACGATCCAGTATACCGTCAGGATAAACGTTAAAAAATTCCTTAGAGGTGTGACGAGAGGTATCACCGACATGATCAAACGTAAGGGTGGTTGTCACATTCTCCCAAGGGAAAAGAGGTATGGGAGAGGTCGTAAATAACGAACATCTGTAAACCTAGCGACAGTAAGACTGATCACACTTTACCATGGAGTAACACCAAAACTAAACGTAAAGAGACTATTACTCACTACAACTCGTAGAAAATTACACAAAAAAATCGGTAGGCATATAGAATATAAAAAATCGGTAGGTATATAGAAGAAACCTCTTTAAAGATAAATCAAGAAACCGGGTAAAAAACTAACCCAGTAAATAAAAAGACCTTAACTCGACGTACTCAACGAACATATAAAAACGCTAATCAATAAACTCCTCTTGTATCCGTTTTGTGAGAGTCTGTATTTAGTGTCGTCCTGTGATTATCTACCTCTTTATATGGTACAAGTACCTAGCCTTCTTAGTTATATCACTTTTACTCATATGATGGGTTTCGTTAAATGTTTAAGTTACGTTAGGGACAGTTCGATGGTCGGTGTAAAAAGTGTCTTGATCTTGTTTGTTAAAGTTCTAAACATACCTTTATGTTTTTTGGAGCTTATTGGTTTCGTTAGAACTCTTTCTTCTTACCTTGACCTCCTTAGTTGAACGGACTGAAGTCCGAGATGATGTTTCGGTGTCAGTAGTTCTGTCATACCATGACCGTGTTTCTGTCTGTATATCTAGTTACCTTGTTTTATCTTTCGGGTCTCTATTTAGGTGTGTGTATACCTGTGGAATAGAAACTGTTTCCTCCGTTCTTATATGTTACCTCATTTCTGTTAGAGAAATTGTTCACCACGACCCTTTTGACCAGTTGGTGAACATTTTCTTACTTTGATCTAGTGAAAGATTGTGGTATCTGTTTTTATTTGAGTTTTACCTAATTTCTAGATTTACATTCTAGTCTTTGATATTTTGACAATCTCCTCTTGTATCCGTTTTGTGAGAGACTGTATTTAGTGTCGTCCTAGGAGATACTAGGTGGAGGGTCTTGAGACCTTTATTTTCGTTTTTATTTGTTTACCCTAGATTAATTTTAATTTTCGAAGACGTGTTGTTTCCTTTTATATTCGTTCCACTTTTCTGTCGGAAGACTTACCCTCTTTTATTATCGTTTACTTCGTTGACTGTTTGTTGATTAGAGTTTTTATATGTTCGTTGAAGACGTCGAGTTAAGGTCTTTTTATTTGCTGGGTTAGTTTTTTACCCGGTTTCTTGATTTATCTGTAAAGAGGTTTCTTCTGTATGCCTACCGATTGTTTGTGTACTTTTCTACGAGTTGTAGTGAGTAATAATCTCTTTACGTTTAGTTTTGGTGTTACTCCATGGTGAAGTGTGGTCAGTCTTACCGACGCTAGGTTTTTAGACGTTCGTTATTTACGACCTCTCCCACACCTCTTTTCCCTTGGGAGGATGTGACAACCACCCTTACGTTTGATCATGTCGGTGATACCTCTTGTCACACCTCTAAGGAATTTTTTAACGTTTATCTTGATGGAATACTGGGTCGTTAGGGTGACGACCCGTATGTGTGGCTCCTTTGGTCTTAACTTTCTCTGTGTACATGGGGTTACAAGTAGCGTCGTGACAAATATTATCGGTCCTGTACCTTTGTTGGATCTACAGGTAGTCGTCTACTTACCTATTCTTTCGCCACCATGTATATGTGTTACCTCATAATGAGTCGGCAACTTTTCTTAAGTAAACTTAGTCAAGACTACTCTACCTACTTTGACCTCGGCTAATATGTCTCACTTCATTCGGTCTTTCTTTTTGTGGTTATGTCATATGATTGTGTATATATACCTTAAATCCTTCTACCGTTACTGCTGGGACATACGTTCTGTCCTTTTTTCTGTGTCTACACATATTGCCTGAAAACCTGAGTCTCCCTCTCCCTCTCCCAGCCTACTAAACCCTCTTACCCTTAAGATTGTCCATATGATAGTACATTCTTAACTTAGCGGTCAGGTACAGACTGCATCCCACGTCGTACGAACCCCAACCACGTACCCCTACTGGGTCTCTCTACAACACCCCTCCCTCCACCCTCCCCCCAAGTACAAACCCTTGCGTACATTCTTAATTTCTAAAATTTTAAATTTTTTTATTATTATTTAAAATTTTTTTATTTTATTTATTTTTTATTTCTAGTTTTTTTTTTAGTGTCGTCCTAGGAGATACTAGGTGGAGGGTCTAAGACCTTTATTTTCGTTTTTATTTGTTTACCCTAGATTAATTTTAATTTTCGAAGACGTGTTGTTTCCTTTGATATTCGTTCCACTTTTCTGTCGGAAGACTTACCCTCTTTTATTATCGTTTACTAAAAAAATTTATTTTAGTAGTTAGAGGAAATTTTACCGTCTTGACAAGTAGTGTAAACTGATTTTTACAAGGATATAAATTTTTCTTTCGTATTTAACACACTAATAATAAGTATTTTACGACGTATCTTTCGTGTTTTAGACTAATAGACGGAGTTTTTAAATATTGTTTTCTCCTTTATCTTTTACATATTAAAAGTCTTTGATAATATTTTTATACTCCTTTTTATAAGGGGGTCATTTGAAATTGAATAAGTAAATTGTTAATGAGATAAAAAAGAATGATTTCGACTTATGTACAAATACAACTTATAAAGAGGTACCGGTCTGTGTAATATCATACATTCAAGACATGAAAAAGAGTAAGTTGAGTTCCACATTAAAGATGGAAAAAAAAAAGTTATAGAAAAAAAAAAAAAAGGATCTTGTCCTCTGTTATTTCTTGTTTGAAAAAAAAAGAAAAGATCTTGTCCTCTGTTATTTCTTGNCCACATTAAAGATGGAAAAAAAAAAGTTATAGAAAAAAAAGAAAAAAGGATCTTGTCCTCTGTTATTTCTTGTTTGAAAAAAAAAGAAAAGATCTTGTCCTCTGTTATTTCTTGTTTGAATTTTTAGTTAAAAATGAAACTCATAAGTCTCGAGATTGATATATATATATACATATAAAAACGTGGTTCCTTATCAAAATCGACGAGTCAACACAGGTTGAGAAACCTTGAGGTACCTGACATCGACAGTCTGAGGAGACGAGTATCTTAAAGGGTTCGTTCTTACGACCTCACTTAACGGTAAAGGAGGAGGTCCCCTAAAAGGATTGTGTCCCTAGTTTGGGTGTAGAGAACGGAAAGGACGAAACCGTCCTCCTAAGAAATGGTGACACTGTGTACCCTTCGGGTTCACGGTTCCTTACTGATATTTGTTAATATTACTTTTTTCTGTAAAAAGAAAAAATTAGTCAAGATTTAAGTGTTATCATCGATGTTTCAAAACAAACAAACAAAACAAAAGATTTAAGAGTATATCATTAAAATGAAAATAGTTATTTAGAACGGTATTATCGTATGTCAGTTGCTTAAGGAAACGACGAAAGAGTAAAAGGAGACATAATTCCAATATGTAAATAATACCGTATATTTATTTTACCTGTTTAGTTTACCTGTGAGAAGGGATTGAGTTGTCTTAAAATCCACGAATGATTCGTGGTCTGTACATAATCCTTGACCTGTTACAGAGATGGAAACTCTTGAGAAATTTTAGGTCCCTAAAATTTTATCTAAAAATTAAGTAAAAATTCTTTGAGACATAGAAAGTGACGACGACGATTCAGTGAAGTCAGTATAGACTGAGACGCACTGGGGTATTTGCAGTCGGGTGGTCCGAGGGGACAGGGACCCTGAGAGGTCCGTTCTTATGACCTCACCCAACGGTAAAGGAAGAGGTTACGTACTTTTGCTTTTCACTTTCACTTCAGCGAGTCAGTACAGACTGAGAATCTCTGGGGTACCTGACGCCGGAAGGTCCGAGGAGGGAGATTTACAACAGTTAATTTACTTATCTTCAAAATAAATTCTTCATTGTATGTCACTCAAGATTTTGATCGAATTTTACTTCTGATCTTTCCACTCTGTTAGGGACTTCTTCGGTTAATCAAGTACTCAGTGAATTAATCTTTGTTGAAGTAATAAAGTAAGTTTATAAATCCTTTAAGGTTTTTACGGGTTTAAAGAATACAAGGGTACATTCGTATAATGTTTCCTATAACCTTGAATATAATAAATTGTAAAACTTATGAAAGTTAAACGTTTCTTACTATGTTTATGAGTGTTCGTTCTAGTACTTAAATACAATGAATAATGTAATGAATAATGTACCACCACAAAGTTTGAGGAATGTATATAATTAAGTATATTACTAGTGTTTTTCGGATTTTAGTAATTTACGGTTCACGACTCATTTTGATAACGTCATTTGATAAACTTTCTGACGACTAGGTATCTAGGTCTTATCAAGAACTTTGAATCTTCTACGAGTTATTTATAAATGATTTATTTATCTAAGGTTTATTCTCGTTCCTAGTAACATTAGACTTTTAGAAAGAGGAAGAATTTTTCCTTAAAACATTGAAATTATTTATAGGATTAATACATAAATCCTTCCAACAAAATAGAACTGACGAGGAGTAGATAGGATTGAGGTCTTTTACTATCCGAGGAAGTGATCAGTTGTAAGAAGTATCATTCCATATAGTTTAGGGGTGTCTATGACAATTGAAAGACGGGACGAGAACCCGGACACCAAGAGGCTGATTAGTTAGTAGAGACCACATGTCCATGATATTGGGTACATGTCGTATAAGTTGACATATGTAGATTTCTCCATTGAAAGGTTAAAGATAGGGTCACATGAAAGATATATTGGAATAATGAAAAATAGAAGAGACTTATGGGAATGTAATATCGAAGACCTACACATGATAAATGTCTATCATTCTCATTTGTATGTCCATAGGAATAAGGTAAATCTTTTATGTCTGAAATATGCTTATATTATGAAAACAATATAGATGATTCAATGAATACGTACTCTTAGTACAGTAACATACCTCAACTATAAACACATGTGTCATAGAATCACATAAACCTTAAACATACACACACAAAAAAGTATATGAACACACAAACAAGTATATAAGTAGGTTCATTCTTACCTACTTATAGTAAGAATACAATACAACTTAGTAAACCCAATATTCGTGATAGTAGGGGTCTTCCTAGAACACTAAACACTCTGGTAAGGGGTCTTTATCTCCTCCTGTGTATGTGTGTGTGCGCGCGCGCGCGCGCACGCGCGTTCGCGCGCGTGCGTGTGTGTGTACGTGAAAGGGGTGTGAAGAGAAGGGGTCTCAGACAATTTGTCTTCCCGTCACACGAAATTCGGTGAGCCTCCAGAGAGAACAAGGAGGTCTGAGGTGAATTGAACGGTCGAGAAGGGAATTGTAAGGGGTTCATAGGGGAACTCGGGATCTTTTCGGTTTATGAAAGGACTCCAGACACGGACAACCCTTCGGGAGCCACACATCTTCCCTCAACAAAAAAAGTCATCGAATCTTTGTCCGTTTTCGTGTTTATCTAGATAAGACAGGGAAGAAGTACGACTCGTCTCTGTGTGGTCTAAACGGTCGTAGAGAGATCCAAGTCCCTATCATGGAAGGAAGAGGACCAGATGCACTAAAGAGAAAAGAGGTACTTTCGACTGGTAAGGACTTGTTCCGAACCTTTTCAGTATTTAAGGTAGTGACTATTTTATCACTCAACTTTTTTTTTTCTGAGTCTATAAAGGTTTTCCTTTTAAACCGGTCAAAAATTAATAAGTAATAATACTTCCCTTCGTTTCCCATATACTTTTAGTAAAAATAAATTTAGTAACTAAGAAACCTCGAAAGTCGACTAACTAAAAAATTTTCGTCAAACAGTAGAAACTCAGATATTAATCATCATATCGTCGTCACACATCAACCCCGTATTTGATACATGGATATACTTAAAGTTTAGTTGTTTCTAAAGAAATCGTGGATACACACAATACTACATACTTTTTACAATCTTTAAGTCCCTATAACACATTACATCTAATAGTACAGATGATGACTTCTTGTGTAACATCTACGTTTTACGGACTAAGAGATTTTTAACGGGAGGACTTCTATAAAGTCAAATTACGTAATCGGGGTTTGATACGGAACGTTTCACGTCCCAGGTCCACATAAGACTAAACTCTGTCTTTCTCTCTTTTGAGAGGACATACTCTCATGTGTCTATTTATATACATACACTCCTCGTCATCAACCTTATCTCCATACATTTATACATACAAACAAAAATACAATTTATGCCTGTCCCCGACCACTGACACTGTGACAAACGTCAAAACTATTGAATTTAGGAATCTTCTATTTCTTCTAAAGTGAAGAGAAGTATCATGGTATTGTCCTTCTTCCATTTAAAGGGAAAGGTAGCACAACTGACAAGTGTTTTAAGTAGTATACCAGTGTAAATAAGAGTTTAACCCTAGAACTCTATTTGATGTTTCTAATAGTACAAGTTTACTCTGTATGTCTTTAAGTTAGTAATAAGATTTAGAGTGATCTACCCTTATTTTTAATAAAGTTTTATCTTCGGTACCAAAACTTTTCAATATTTCCCATATACCCCAGTCCCTATACTATGTTCCTAAAAAAGGTAACCTTAGAAGTTTTAGTTGAGTCTCTAACTCTCCACGTCTTCCCAGTGACTTAGTGTCTATTAATAGAACGGGACGATGTTTGAACCCTTAACGTTACGTGTATCTGGACTTCGTATAAACAAGGATTCTCTAAGACCGTTTTCCCTCTACCTGATCTAAATGTAGGAAAATTTTGACTAAACTTCCTCATTTTAATACAAAGAGAGGAAATCTTTTACAGAACAGTAACTCCCAGGTTCTGATCATACAACCGGAGACAGGTTGGATATGGAAAAAGAGTAGAGGGACGTTTTTAACAATACAACTTGTGTTTACTAATGGGACGATGTAGAGAGATGGACACAGGATAAGACCTCTAAACCCCGTAGGAGTCAAACCAGTCTAGGTAGAGGTGTCTCGACCGTACTGTTAAAGTTTACGGAGATGAAGACCCTCACGAAACTGACATGTTCAAAAGAGGGAACGAGGAGTGAAGATCAGAATCCGTAGATAAAGAGGGGTTTGTTGTCGTTAAAGGAAGGGTAGGGTCGTACTGGTGACGTGACTATTGGGTAATGGAAAACCCTTCTGAATACATGTAAGAGGAAACCTTTAGTCTCGGAGGACTAGGAGAAACGACCTTCCGAGTTACTCTATTTCGACAAGGATTATTGACAAAAGCCTTACTTCAATTCGGAATTTATAACACGATAACAAGTATCAAAAGACTGTAAAGAGGAGTAATTTACAAGGTCAAATTGACCTCGATAAGTCCTTCCTACTAGTGTTTGAAGTCTCCCTTATTGTTGGTCTACTCTGTTTTTTTTTAAAAAAAAACTTACCAAATCAGATCTCTTTCTTTCTGTTCCCTTGTACTCCGTCCCCATTATCTAATCACCCAAACCCCACCCCTAACTCCAATTGTCTCTACTATCGACAAAAGTTTCGTACTTTCGATAGGAACGTCTTTCTTTACTCTGAATAAGAAACTTCGAAGTCTTTTGTCTTCGTCTTAGGTACTTACAGCGTGGTGATACAAGGTGATCTCTTCCGGGATATAGAGGGTTAGTCACCAAAGAAAAAAATTTCATACCGACATAAAATCTGTGATAAAAGACAAGGATCTGTCCTAGTCCGTTTTCAATCCACTTATGAATGTTTTAATCGCTCCTGATTTTAGTAAATCCCGAAGGGACCACTGAGTCACCATTTCTTAGACGGACGGTTACGTTTTCTGTGACCGAATTAGGGACCCAGTCTTTCTAGGGAGTCTCTTCCTTTACCGTTGGGTAAAGTCATAAGAACGGATCTTCAGGGTACCTGTCTCCTCGAACCACCCGATGTCAGGTACCCCAGTGTTTTCTCAGTCTGTGTTAAAGCACTGATTTGTTGTTCTTTTAGTGAACTAGATACACCAAGCAACGTCGTTATGCTGGGACACGAAGACCTTGAGACAAGAACACTTTACGCCAAAAACTTTTTGTAATACTAAAATTCTAAATGTAATTGAAAATCTTAAGACAAGTTTCGTTCGATTCTACATTCTACTTCACAGAGTGAATACGAATCTAATAACCAGGTATCCTCTTCCACTATCGTGGGGTAAGGTCATGAGAACGGACCGTTTAGGGTACCTACCTCCTCGGACCATCCGACGTCAGGTACCCCAGAGATCCTCAGTCTGTACTGACTGACTAAAGTAAAAGTGAAAAGGGAAAGTACGTAACCTCTTCCTTTACCGTTGGGTGAGGTCACAAGATCGGACCTCTTAGGGTCCCTACCCCCTCGGACCACCGGACGACAGATACCCCAGCGTGTCTCAGTCTGTACTGACTTCACTGAATCGTCGTCGTCGTCGTCTTCTTCTTTAATTTGACTTGTCTCAAACAATCTATTGGTAAAACGGTTCCCGATTTTACAATAGTTATTTAACGATGAAACGACGAAATATCAACGAACTGTAAGTGTTTTAGTAAATTCATGAGACCCTAAGTGAAGATGATGTACTTGTTTTTTTCTTCCAATTGATTTTAAGGTAACCGAAATTTTATAATATTAAGATACTCGATTCAGGTGTACCTATCAACTCCCACCCGAGGTTCCTTGTCTAGATAACGATGGTTTACTCAAGCTCAAGGTTCTACGACCTTACAAGTGGATCGAGAACCGAGAATAGGACTGTTAAACTAAGAAGTGTGAGATTTCAAAATAAAGAGTCTGTTCAAAAGAAATTTTGACAAAAGTCTCCATGTTGAATTTCGACACGAGAACCGTGTAGACCGTCACACAATCGTAGAGTTTCCATGTCAAATTACGAGTCTTCTTTTTTATTGAATATTGCTCCCTCTTAAGTATCTGGAACGGAATAAATATTCGAGGTGACAGGTTGATGGATCACTTAGGATCTGATCACTCGTTCCGGTTCAAAACACAATTCACACACACACACACGTACACACATACAGGTATAAGGTTGTATTCTGTTTTAACAACTTAAAAGTCATAATATTTAACTAGTGGAAAAACCAATTGTCACAGATAAAAGGAGAAAACGCACGCACAGTTCAGTGAAGTCATCACAGTCTGAGAAACTCCGGGATACCTGACATCGGGTGGTCCGAGGATGTCAAGTACCCTAAGAGGTCTGTTCTTATGACCTCACCTAACGGTACGGGAGAAGGTCCCATAGAAGGTCTGGGTCCTTAGTTTGGACACAGAGAATGTAGAGGAAATAACCGTTCGTCGAAGAAATGGTCATCGTGGTGGACCCTTCGGGTAAAAGGAGAGGTTTGTACCTATTGACTCAACTGAGAAGACGGAAAGAAACCCTAGGATTTCGACTCTAGATTCATCCTGTTCTCTTTACCTACCCCACCTGTCATTGAAAGATAGAGAAAATGAGGTACTAACAAAGGAGTCCTTTTATTTATTTATTGGAAGAGATGACAGGGGGTAGAAATACATTTGTTTTCGTTCTAACAACTCTGTGTGTCTCTTGTTCTCACTGACAGAGACCTATTCTTGTCTTTTCTTCTTAGTTCGTCATTCTGTGTCTCTTTCTAACCTTTTCCATTCCGTAGGTCGGACATCGTCAAAAATCTTACCAAGAGTTGAGTCAGATCTTCCGCTATCCAAAACGACTTACTGACCAGTTTTTACGTCTTCCCAGTAATTACCATTTTCCGTAGAGTAATGAAGAACAAAAACCTATAATGAAAGTTTGTTCAACACTCAAGAAATTACGGAAACTTTTCCAGAATGTCAAAGGAGGTAGAAATAATAATTGTCACCAGAGATGGTAATTCCTCTCTTCCGTTACCGTGGGGTGAGGTCCTGAGAACGGACCTTTTAGGGTACCTAACTCCTCGGACCATCCGACGTCAGGTACGCCAGGGATTCTCAGTCTGTGCTGACTCGTTGAAGTGAAAGTGAAAAGTGAAAGTACGTAACCTCTTCCTTTACCGTTGGGTGAGGTCACAAGAACGGACCTCTTAGGGTCCTTACCACCTCGGACTACCCGACGGTAGATACCCCAGCGTGTCTCAGCCTGTGCTGACTTCGCTGAATCGTCGATGGTAATTCTAGAAATAACCAAAAAACCGTCCGAAAACCCCTCCAATCACCAGTTAGGTTTTTACTATTGTCGTTTGTAGATATCCTTGAATTTGAGATCTTGAGTAATCTACAAGTGTTTTACATTACATTAAAATAAATGTGTATGGAATCTTTATTTTATATATTATAAGATTTTCAATACATCATAGAAGAGGATTGATTTCACCCCTGTTTTTACCCTAAATTTACATGAAAAAGTATGAAGATTCTATAGTGGGATATATTACTTAACGTAGTTCCCTTTATAATTGAGAAAATGAAGAAAATTTCAAACAAAAAATTAACTTCCTTTTAACGAAATGTTACGAGACAACCGAAGACGACATGTTATACTTAGTGGTATTAATATGTATATCGGGAAAAGAGGACTTGGAGAGAGAGGAGGGGGTAGGGTGAGGAGATCCAGTAGTGTCTCACGGTCTGACCCAAGGGACACAATATACCGTTGTAGAACGGTCGATAGATAAATTGAGTATTATGACATATATATAGTTACGATGAAAGAAGTAAGTAGGGTGGGAGAGGAAAGGGGTGACCCAGGAGTTTAGATAAGAGATGTAGACATAGAGGTAAGGAAGGAACCGTTATCCAAATAGTCATGGTAAAAAAAGATCTAAGGTATATGTACATAATTATATACTGTAAACAAAAAGAGAAAGACTGTAGTGAGATATATTGTCTGAGATCCAAATAGATGGAGTGATGGTAACTGAGTTTAAGTAAGGAGAAATACCAACTCATTATAAGGTGACATACGTACATGGTGTAGAAGAAATAAGTAAGTAGACATCTACCTGTAAATACAACAAAAGTACAGGACCGATGACATTTATCACTACGTCACTTGTGACCCCATGTACACAGAAAATCTTAACACCAAAAGAGTCCCATATACGTGTCATCACCCCAACGGCCCAGTATACCATTTAAATAAAGATCAAAAAATTCCTTAGAGGGATTACAAGAGGTATTACCGATATAGTCAAATATAAGGGTGGTCGTCACATCCTCACAAGGAAAAGAGGTGTAATGGAAAATTTGATAGGTAAGTTAAAACAAGAGACTCTTCGGTCACTAATAAGTGTAACTTAAACGATACTCAGAACACATAAACTAGTTTATAGTAAAGTGAGTTCGAAATAACGTGTCAATTTATCCAGTTCTTTATCCTCCTTAGATAGACAAAATGTCTATTGTTGAATGTGTTAATTTATCCCTTTTACTCGTTTACTCGGGAGGTGGAAGAAAGACATAAGTCATCTACTTTTACACAACGAATTTCCAATCATATTTCCGGTAAGAGGATACAGATTGTAGGAGGGTTATGTAGATTCACTACATAATCCTTTCCTATTTCGACTCTCAATCCTCCAAGTATAAGGTAAAGACACACTGCAACATACGTAAGAGTCCGATTAAATTTTTTATTATTATTATTTCGTACTTGAAGACTTTCATGTAAAACCGACTTTTCAAAACTAAGAGATTAGTATTAAACCTTCTTTCATTTCTATATTTCCGGTCTCTCGAAGATGACACTACTTAAAGCTCCGCCACCCGAGAAGTCAGTTTTTGACATCCAACCACGAACCCTGTGCCTTCCTTGACTAAAACAGATACAGGTGTCGGTCAATACTAATGGTTCCAAGACCTTCATCTATTGGTATGTCACTGTTGTGTAAAACAAGAGGACCCTAAAGGTTGTGTCGGTCGGAAGGTCGATGAGGAGAAGAAACAAAAGGACCGTTAAATGGAAGACTGTGAACATCTCTTGAAAGATTAGCAGAAACAGTAAGTATCACTACCTGTCAACGTGTTCGGGTACATGAAGAAAGAGTCGTTGGAAAGAAAGGACCTCTACACCATACAGTGTCAGTAGTCGGGGTTCTACGTCTGTCTGAAGGAGTCAGTACTGTTCTGTTAAAGGAAGTTACCAACGTACTGAGTCGAAATGAAGAAACACTGGAAACAGACGTGACTCATGTAGGAGGAACGACGTTACCGGAAACTGGCGATACATCGGTAAACATTGGGTGATGTCATGGGTGAGTAGTACTGGTTGGTCGAAACACCATGTGACCGACGTCCTACGACCAAGACACCTGAGTACTGACGGTACTAATTCTATCAAAAGTATCGGGCTGAAGTGATGACACCGTGTGGAGTATAGTTAGTGATGAAAACACTATAAAGGGGTGAGGAGTCATAAAGGACACTCCTGAGGAGTGTTCGACTTAATCACCTAAAGAAGAACCGGGAGTACCAGTAACGACAAGGGCAAACACATCACCACCGTAGAATACGGTGGTAAGAGTGGTGACAAGAGTCCTAGGGAAGAAGAGCCCCTGCGGTGTTCCGTAAAAGGTGGACACGGAGAGTGGATCGTCAACATTAAGAGAAGATAAGGTGGTGGGAAAAGTGAATACGGGCGGGATTCGCATACATACGGATATTAAGGTTGTTTTACCACAGACACGAGATGTGTCAGTAACAGGGTGAGGAGTTGGGATAGTAAATGACAGACTCTTTGGCACTTCAATTCCGTCGGGAGTCCTTCTGGTACGAAACGTTTCCGTCTCTTGGGTCCCTTCTACCCCGACACTAATTAATTACACATCTTAGGGAAGTACGTACCTAGTCCTGTACTAAGGGTGTATCAAGGAGGGTATAAGGACGGAAACCAATAAATAGTTGAAGATCATGGAATTGTGTCTAGAGGAATCACACACGCACACACACACACACGTGCACACACACACGTGTACACACACACGTACGTGTTTGTACCGATCTCCCTATCGGGGTTCTTTATCGGAGAGGAAGATCTAGTCGTCTCTTCAAAATTTATGAAAGGTTTTTAATACTTTTATCTAAAAAGAGAGGGTGGTTTTATCATTGACTTTCCTCTCTAAAAACAAATTAAATAATTACATAGTAGACATGTAAGTCGACACAGACTGTGTATCATCCACGAAGTATCTTAAACAACTTTCTTACTAACTTATATATGTACAAACTTTAGTCCTCTACTTCTACCCTTAACACTTATGTAAAATTTAAATACTCGGAGGGTCAAGGAGGAAGTAAGGTAAGATTAAGACAGATAAGATGTAACAATAAAAGTGAAGAAACAAAAGAAGGGAATATTTAGGTGAGAAAAATCAGGGAGAAAGGAAAATATCTAAATGTCTAAAGAAGGGAGAAAAGAGACAGAAAGAGATACAGGGAGACAGAGAGAGGGAGGAGGAAAAGAGAGTCAGAGATAAAAAGGTGTCTTTTGTAACCGTTCACAAGTAGATTCAATGGTAAAGTAGAATTAACTGAGTAAATATCTAATTTTTTTTTACAAGTTTTGGTCACTCACCGTAACACTTTCGGGTTCACTTTTAAATTTTTATAGTAATACAATTTGTAATTTTCTTGTCGAAAAGACATACAGGAATTCGTATCTAAAATACCGGTTAATGAAAAGTAAAGAAGATAATGTTAATCAAAAAAGTTTAAGTGAAAACATTTCATACTAAGGTAATTATTTAAAGTGGAAAAAGTTCACATAACGAGTTACTTAAAATATTTTCATACATTAAAACTTTGTTGTTGTCAGTAGTAAATGTGGTAGAACTTTTCAAAGGAACACAGGAAAATTTAATTCAAAGAATAGGTGACCGTCGACTGTACCAAAAATAGTCAAATCGAAACAGAAAAGGTCCTTAAGGAAATTTACTTTAGTGTATAATCCATGAGAAGACTCAGTCCGATAAAAGTGAATAGTATAACGGAAATACTAAGAAGATACATTAATATATGTCTATCGTATAAGTTTTCGTCTCTGTAATGAAACGACTGATTCCAGGTAGATCAGTTCCGATACCAAAAAGGACACCAGTACATGCCTATACTCTCAACCTGACACTTCTTCCGACTCACGACTTCTTGACTACGAAAACTTGACACCACAACCTCTTCTGAGAACTCTCAGGGAACCTGACGTACCTCCAGGTTGGTCAGGTAAGACTTCCTCTAGTCGGGACCTTAAAGAAACCTTCCTTACTACGATTTCGACTTTGAGGTCATGAAACCGGTGGAGTACGATTCCCGACTGAGTAACCTTTTCTGAGACTACGACCCTCCCTAACCCCCGTCCTCCTCTTCCCTTTCTGTCTCCTACTCTACCGACCTACCGTAGTGTCTGAGCTACCTGTACTCAGACTCATTTGAGGCCCTCAACACTACCTGTCCCTCCGGACCACACGACGTTAAGTACCCCAGCGTTTCTCAACATGTACTGACTCACTGACTTGACTTGACTTATATAATTTGTTTATAATATATACATATATTAATATTATATATAGTCAACATACTTGACTAATAGTATTAAAATCTAATATCAATAAATTATTAACATTAATATATATTCAAAATACCTTAACGACTCACGATAAAGTAAAATACCGATATTGTGTTAAACGATATACCTGTAAGTTGTTCGACTGTCTGTAAGTCAGATAAAGAACAAATCCCTAAAATAGTTATTTAGAAGATTCTTACAAATTCTAATTTTATTCCAAAAAAATCAATTATATTTTGAAATTAAAGAGAAGTCCTATACTCCCAACAAACCATAGCAACCGGAAGGATCCACCACCATCACCATTTCTTTGACGGACGATAATGTATTGTACATTCTCTACGTCTAAACTAGGGTCCAGCCCTTCTAGGGGACCTTTTCCTTTAACATTGGGTGAGGTCATAAGAACGGACCTCTTAGGTTACCTGTTTTCTCGAACCGTCCGATGTCAGGTATCCCAGTGTGTCTCAGCCTGTGTTAACTTCGTTGAAAAGTACGTACGTATGTACCGTAACAATGACTCATTATACTACAAAAGCGAATTTAAACACTTTTTCAACGGTTTAAAAGGTTTCATCGACTTTACAAAATGTAAGGATATACGTTAAATACTCTGAAAGACAACTAAATACTGGAACAGTTAACAATCGTTATAATTTGAACACTACACTAAAAACCATAGAGTAACCAAAATAGAACGTAACGGGATTACTACTCGTAAAAAAGTAAATGAAAGAACTTTAAATATTTTGAAGAAACACTCTCACACATAAAGACAAGGCCAAGTACTTCGATTGACAGAACGACAAGTGTGACAAACATGACAAGTGACTTGGTCCCATCCGTTCCGTGTTCGATTCTTCGACCTTTCTGTGAGTTCCTCGGTATCCTTGATGCCTGTACAATTAAGAGAAGACTGACCTTGTCGTCGGTATTGTGTCAGAGAGAGGACCGACTGCGTCACTGGTATCCTCGTCGGTGTTGTATCGGTATTGTCTCGGAATTGTATTGGAGTATATTGTATTGATAACACAGCGAGGTCACATCGGGGTTATGTCGTCGACGACGACGATTCAGTGAAGTCAGCACAGACTGAGACACGCTGGGTATCTGCCGTCGGGTGATCCGAGACGGTCGGGACCCTAAGAGGTCCGTTCTTGTGACCTCACCCAACGGTAAAGGAGGAGGTTTATGTCGTCGTCGGTCCTGAAAGTACCACTTCGAGTACCGTAAGGAGTGTTTCATCGACCACTGGTTTACTCGGGAAGTAGTACACGTACGTGTCACGACGTTCTCTGGAGTCGACAATGTATGAGTGAGAAACGTTTTGCACCCCGGTCTCTCAGACTTGTACGGTAACACCGATTAAACGAGAGAGGGAGTCTCACAGATTAGTTTATAAATTAATAGGTTATAATAATAAATAGGTTAATAATAATAGTTGTATAATAAATAGGTTAAAAATTAATCTCAAAAATAGAATAAAGATCCTGAAAGGACCCTTAAGTTCTACTATTTCTTACACGGACGGAATGTCCTCTGGTTACAAGTTAGGGACCCAGTCTTTCTAGATTCGAAATTATTAAGAAGAATATGAGACCACGTTAATAAACAGTATAAAGAAAACGATTATACAAGAACGTGAACCACCGAACGGAAAATAAAAGAATTTTCACAGAAAGTCATTCGTTGAATATAAGAGTGTCAAAACTTCATGCCTTAGATTAGTCCACGCTGGGTAAGTCAAGGGCACTCCTAAACGAGACCGTACATCATCCATCCGTGGAGAAGAACACACACGTACCCCACCTCTTTCTCTTGTGTTTGTGTAAATTGGAATTAAAAGACGTGTTACCAGGGTAGAGGTTTATCTCAGTGCGACGTCCAACTTCGACATTCTATGTTTAAAACTCCCCTGTACTTGAAGGTCAGGTATTCTTACTCACATATCTTAACTATAATAAAAGGGGAATTTATAAACCATTAAAAACGGTTACTTTATTAGACCTAGACAAAGACAGTTTATTATATAGAGGACGAATACATAATATAAGGAAGATGTAGAAACTTACAGATCATGGAAAAATAATCTATAGTCTTGAATCTAAAGTAACAAAATGATGATTTAAAACAAAATAATAAAATTCATACTAATATGTAACAATACCCCCGTAACCACTAAGTAAGTCACCATCTTAAGAGCGGAGGTTGCACCCTCTGACCCCAAACTAAGAACCGGTCACCTAGTGCGAGCACAAACAAAACCCGAAGGTGACCACCGAGTCTACCATTTCTTAGATGGACGTTGTGTCCTCTGGCCCCAAACTAGAAACCGAACCCTTCTAGGGGACCTCCTCCTTAACCGTTGGGTGAGGTCATAAGAACTGACCTCTTAGGGTACCTGTCCCCTCGGACCACCCGATGTCAGGTTCCCCAACGTTTCTCAACCTGTACTGACTCGTTGATTGTGTGTGTATATCACAAGACCGGGTTACAACAAAATAAATTCTAGTCACTTTATTAAAATTCGGAAACGAATTTCAAAAATTCAACACAATTTTGTCGGAAGTCCGATCATGACTAAATAAGGTTTATGATCCGTTTATAAGAATCCTAAGATGAAACACGACACATCAGATGTTTCAGATGAGACCGACGACTCTTGTGTTTGAGAAGAAAACACTCGAGTCCTTATCACACCAAATGACGAATGTCATCGAAAAGGGGGAGGAAGTTATTCACCATCAAAGAAGAATATCTACACAAACAGTCATGATACGGTTTCCGAACTACGGTTTCTGAGAAAAATCTATACATCTCGAGAAAGACACACGATTGAGGAGAGATCAAGAGACAAAACATTTTTCGGGAAAGTAGCAGAGACTTGAGGTTAGAGACAGAATTAAGGCAATCTAAGGGACCGTGAGAAACCTAAGGGGGGAGACGGTTTTTGACCCCATTGATTTGAAGATTGAAATCATAAATTTGTAAGATTTTGTTTTTGAAAAGAGTGGTGTAGTATTAGTGTCTCATTATAAATAACACAAGACACTTTAATAAATGGAAGTCGAATTACGGGTCTGTACCGATGAAAGGATGTACTGATTTGATTCATGGAGTTCGATTTAGTCAGTTAGTCTCTAACAAGAAAAGAGAAAACCTGAGAAGTGGTCTTTGGAGTAAGAGTCGTAAAAAATTTGATCTCAGTCAAAGGAGATCCCAGACGATAACCTCAGGTATAAGAGACGATACGTGGGACCTTTGACGAGTGTCCAATATTCCATCTCTTTAGCAGAGAGAATAGAGTTCCTGATGTAGAATACGACGGACGACGGGTCACAGACTTTTAACTACAAAACGTATAACAAAAGTCACAAGGTAAAAAATTCCACCTCCACCCAAGGTCAGGTTCAGGATAATTAAGTAACATCCTTCTCTACTTCAGTAATAAATGACATAACAACTATAATTAATTTAATCTATATTCTATAAAATTAAATTTCTGTACATCCCTTCCCTTGACTTCTTTTTCTCTTTCCGACATATCGATAATCGTAGTAAATAAATTATTTTTAGTGATAAGAAGAGACCCACTCTTCAAACCCTTTGATGTATCATCTAAGTTATAAAATTTCGTCTTTTTTTACAAATAGAAACAAAGAAGGTGGTATATTGTCCATGAGTCATTTATTTTTATCTCATTTATTAACTCTCTTAGACTTTAGACCGAAATCGTTAAATAATTTAACTATAGTCAGTCAACTAAGGAGGGTGTAGAAATAAACAGTTATAACTATGATTTTGACGAAAGATGATGAGTTTTTTTGGAAGTGTTTGACAATTGGACTCAGGTTCGATCATGACAAATGATACGAACACGAGTCAGCGAAGTAAGTACATACTGAGAACACTGGCAGACCTGACCTCAGACGGTTCAAGCAGACAGGTACCCTAGCAGGACCGTTCTTATGACCTCACCTAATGATACGGAAGGAGGTCCTCTAAAAGGGTTTGTTGTCTAACTTAGTCGTAGAGGATGACGTCCGTCTAAGAAATGGGTGACTCGGTGACCCTTAGAGGTGATATGTTATCCGGTTATTTAAAATCTCTTCTCAACGACCTTGTTCCTTATCTACGAAATAAGTATTTCAGTCGTCTTACTCTTCTACTACGTGAACAGAGGGTTTCTTGGTAGAGCGGACTCGATCTTAGTCCAAAGAAAATATGATTTTCCCCACCCCCATTTCAGGAACAAGATATCACACAATTAAAGAAGGAAGGACGTCAGTAAACGTCCACCCGGAACAGTCCTTCAAAGGACACTCGACTTGTTTCCATAAAATTGAATTACGAATAATGTCCCTTCCGTTCCGAGGGTCTGTACCCGTAAAATATATTAAATTCGAATATCCATTGTAGGGAAACCACTAATTAAACATCGTTTTCGTTATCTTGCGTTTCCAATTTCACTTTTCTTGTCTAGGTTATACCTTAGTCAAAAAGAAAAGAGATACCCTTATAAAGTACAGTTTGTACAATATAACTATCAAGAACTCCTAACAAATGTTATTCCGTGGGTTCGTGATACCCTCGTATTATCTTCCTTCACGGCACAAAGTAAAAATCCAAAATAAAAAAAGTACAATACTTTTATAATTCACATGTTGTGTGCGTTTTTTTTTTTTTTTGGAGTTTCTATTTATTATTTATTTTTAGTTGATTTTTAACGGGTATTGTCGTTTTGTTTCTATTGAAAATTTTTTAATTAAGTAAGTAAAATTAACCTCCGATTAATGAAATGTTATAACATCACCAAAAACGGTATGTAACTGTACTTAGTTGGTACCCACATGTACACAGGGGGTAGGACTTAGGAGGAGGGTGGAGGGAGGGATAGGGTAGGGAGACCCAGTAGGGTCACGTGGCAGGGACTCGCAGGATAGAGTACGTAACTGGGACCTGACCGCTAGATAAAGTGTATACTATTGTATGTACAAAGTGACGACAAGAGAGTTTAGTAGGGTGGGAACGGAAGAGGGTGTCTCAGGTTTTTAGACAAGAAATATAGTCACAGAGAAAACGACAGAGCGTATATCCCAGTAGTAATGGTAGAAAGATTTAAGGTATATATATACGCAATTGTATGACATAACCACAAAAAGAAAGACTGAACGAAGTGAGACATATTATCGGAGGTCAAAGTAAGTGGAGTAATCGTGACTAAGTTCACACAAGTAAAATTATCGACTCATTGTAAGGTAACACATATACATGGTGTCGAAAGAATAGGTAAGTAGACGGTTACCTGTAGATCCAACGAAGGTACAGGATCGATAACATTTGTCACGACACTACTTGTAACCTCATGTACACAGAGAAAGTCAAGACCAAAGGAGTCACACATACGGGTCTTCACCCTAACGACCCAACATAGCGTCAAGATAAAGGTCAAAGAATTCCTTAGAGGTGTAACAAGAGGTATCACCAGTATGATCAAACGTAAGGGTGGTTGTGACAATCTCAAAAAGGAAAAGAGGTATGAGAGGGGTCGTAAATAACAAACATCTGAAAAATTTCCACCCTTCTCTTCCCCTGCTGTCTCCTACTCTACCAACTTACCGTGGTGGCTGAGTTGTCTGTACTCAAACAAATTTCGAGGTCCTTAACCACTACCTGTCCCTTAGGACCACACGACGTCAGGTACCCTAGTGTTTCTCAGCCTGTGCTGACTCGTTAACTTGACTTAACTTGACTAAAACTGGCCGTACTCTACCATGGAGTAACACCAAAACTAAACGTAAAGAGACTTTTACTCACTACAACTCGTAGAAAAGTACACAAACAATCGGTAGACATACAGAAGAAACCTCTTTACAGACAAATCAAGAAACCGGGTAAAAAACTAACCCAACGAATAAAAAGACCTTAACTCGACGTCCTCAACGAACATATAAAAACTCTAATTAATAAACAGTCAACGAAGTAAACGATAATAAAAGAGGGTAAGTCTTCCGACAGAAAAGTGGAACGAATATCAAAGGAAGCAACACGTTTTCGAAAATTCAAGTTAATCCAGGGTAAACAAATAAAAACAAAAATAAAGTTAACGAGAACCCCCACCCAGTATCTCCTAGGACGACACTAAATACAGACTCTCACAAAACGGATACAAGAGGAGATCCTCAAAATATCAANCTTTTACTCACTACAACTCGTAGAAAAGTACACAAACAATCGGTAGGCATACAGAAGAAACCNTACACAAACAATCGGTAGACATACAGAAGAAACCTCTTTACAGACAAATCAAGAAACCGGGTAAAAAACTAACCCGACGAATAAAAAGACCTTAACTCGACCTCCTCAACGAACATATAAAAACTCTAATTAATAAACAGTCAACGAAGTAAACGATAATAAAAGAGGGTAAGTCTTCCGACAGAAAAGTGGAACGAATATCAAAGGAAGCAACACGTTTTCGAAAATTCAAGTTAATCCAGGGTAAACAAATAAAAACAAAAATAAAGTTAACGAGAACCCCCACCCAGTATCTCCTAGGACGACACTAAATACAGTCTCTCGCAAAACGGATACAAAAGGAGATCTCAAAATATCAAGGACCAGAATGTAAATCTAAAAATTAGGTGAAACTCGAATAAAAACACATACCACGATCTTTCACAAGATCAAAGTAAGAAAATGTCCACCAACCGGTCAAAAGGGTCGTAGTAAACAATTTCTCTAACAGAAAAGAGGTAACATATAAGAACGGAGGAAACAGTTTCTATTCCACAGGTATCTACGTACCTAAATAGAGGACCGAAAGATAAAACAAGTTAACTAGATATAAAGACAGAAACACGGTCATGATATGACAGAACTACTGACATCAAAACATCATCTCGGACTTCAGTCCGTCCAACTAAGGAGGTCAAGGTAATATGAAAGAGTTATAACCCATCCAATAAGTTCCAAAAAACATAAAGGTATGTTTAACATTTTAATAAACAAGATCAAGACACTTTTTACTGTAACCATCGAACTATCCCTAACGTAACTTAGATATCTAACGAAATCCATCATATGAGTAAAAGTGATATCACTAAGAGGACTAGGGACTTGTATCATATAAAGAGGTAGATAAAGACAGTAGAAACTAAAGAAATTGGTCACAAAATATCAAAAGATATATATCCAGAAAATTTTGTTTCTATTGAAATGATCCTACAACTATATCCATGAACTACCCGAAGGGACCACCGAGTCTGTCATTTATTAGAAGGACGTGACGTCCTCTGTGTCCAAACTAGGAACTCAACCCTTCTAGGGGACCTCTTACCTTACCGATAGTTGAGGTCATAAGAATGGACCTCTTAGGGTACTTGTCTCCTCTGAGGGTCTGATGTCAGATACGGTAACGTCTCAACTTGTGCTGACTGGTTGATTCGTGTGTGTATGATTTTTTGGTCTCCCTTCATTTTTACAGAAGTTGAACCCTGACCTAACTAGGTGAGTTTACTAGTTAATAAAACGTAAGGAGATTGAAAGAAATGTATATATATACAACCTCCCGTACTTACTAGACCGTATTCATCGGACTTTCACGGGCTAGACTTTTAAAATCTACGTAAGTGTAAAATTTATATAAACGTATTAAAGTTCAATAGTTAAGAATAAAAGATTCTATTTTTTTAATTTTGGATTAACGTACCTCTCCCTGAGTCCCTTGTGACTGTTTATTATTTGTCTGTTTTAAGTCTATTAAACTTTTGTTTCTCCGTAAACTCTTTCTTGATTTCTTGATTTTTTCTTGACAAATATGACGTTGTCCTTAATTCTTTTTATAAAATTATTAACACCATGTTCATATAAATGTTTACGTCACTGTTTTTTTCTCTCACAGAACCAACTATGGAATGTAAAGGAGATTTCATACTAAGTTACTATAGTCCATTGTAACACAAACCTTCCTCACTGTCTCTCCCGGTATTCTCCCCTCTTATCAATTAACCAAATTCACCTTCACTCTTATACGTGTTATGGAAGACGTCTCTTGTTCTCTAACCACTATTGACTTTTTCTTTATAAGTCGATTCGTTTTGACTAGTTTCATACGAAATTTTACTTTCCTGACACTATATATTATATATTATGAAATCAAATTCGTGTCCGTCGTCGGTTCTCCTCGATGCGGTGCAGGCTCCAGTCCCCGTCGTCAGATCTCACGGTCCGACGCTGCCGCGTCCTTGCCGGCTCTCCTCGATGGGGGACGCAGCCTCCAGTCCCCGTCACCGGCTCTCCTCGATGGGACGCAGGTTCCAGTCACCGCCGGTCCTCCTCTGTGGGGCTCAGGCTCCAGTCCCGTCGTCGATCCTCCTCTGTGGGGTGAAGGCTCCTTTCTCTGTGGGGAGTAGACTCCATTCCTCGTCACCGACACGAAACGACCTCATCGGCACTTCTCTATGGGGTGTGGGTTCCATTCTCTTTGGGTTCATTCTACCATCCACAACGCTCTGCCGTAGTCTCCCGTCTGTGTGACTTTGGTATGAGTGTCTTTTGATCAGTTAGATTAGTGTGATCCTGATGTCGGAACAGATTGAGTTACTTTGGTTCGGTACGGACACCCCGTTGGGTTCTACCCGCCCAGTACCACCTCTCCAGACTGTCTTACACCAGGTAACCTCTTCCCTTACCGTTCGGTGAAGTCATAAGAACGGAACCCTTGGGGTGTTTGTCATAGTTTTCCGTTTTACTATCCTATGGTTTTCTCCTTGAGGGGTCCAGTAATCCACGGGTTATACGAGGACCTCTAGTCACCTCTTTATTGAGGTCTTTCTTACTTCCCTACCTCGGTTTCGTTTTGTTATGGGTCGACACCTACAGTGACCACTATCTTCGTTCTAGGCTACGACATTTCTCGTTATAACGTATCCTTGGACCTTATAGTCCAGGTACTTAGTTCCGTTTAACCTTCACCAGTTTGTTCTCTACCGTTCCCACTTGCAGCTGAAAGATCCTTAGTCGTTTGATTTTACCTGACCTTACCCACTTAAATTGAATCTACTGGTAATATAGATGATGACACCCGTCCTTAGGGAGTCTTCTTTACCTCATCGGTAGTACCAGTTCTTTTCTCAGGCTTTACGTCATGAACCTACGTTAGAGTTTTTGCTGTCTTACTTGAGACAAGTAGAGGTTCCGTTTGGCAAGTTATAGCATCAATAGGTTCAGATACGGGGTTGGTCATTGTGACTTCTTTGACTTCAACTTGCAAGATACTCCTGGATGTTCTGGAAAATCTTGATTGTGGGGTTTTTCTACAGGAAAAGTAATATCCCCTGACCTTACGTTTTCATCCTTCAGTTCTTTGTGGACCTCATTGTCCGTTTAAACCGGAACCTTACGCCTTACTTCGTCCCGTTTCGATTATCTCAAAACAGTTCTCTTACATGGCCAGTATCGTTTGTGGGAGAAGGTTGTTGTGTTCTCTTCAGAGATGTGTACCTGTAGTGGTCTACCAGTTGTGGTTTTAGTCTAACTAATATAAGAAACGTCGGTTTCTACCTCTTCGAGATATGTCAGTTGTTTTTGTTCTGGTCCTCGACTGACACCGAGTCTAGTACTTGAGGAATAATGGTTTAAGTCTGAGTTTAACTTCTTTCATCCCTTTTGGCGATCTGGTAAGTCCATACTGGATTTAGTTTAGGGAATACTAATATGTCACCTTCACTCTTTATCTAAATTCCCGGATCTAGACTATTTGTCTTACGGACTACATGATACCTTACTCCAAGCACTGTAACATGTCCTCTGTCCCTAGTTCTGGTATGGGTACCTTTTCTTTACGTCTTTTCGTTTTACCGACAGACCCCTCCGGAATGTTTATCGACACTTTTCTTCTCTTCACTTTTCGTTTCCTCTTTACCTTTCTATATTCGTAGACTTACGTCTCAAGGGTTCTTATTGTTCTTCTATATTCTTTCGGAAGAAGTCGTTAGTTACGTTTCTTTATCTCCTTTTCTTGTCTTACCCTTTCTGATCTCTAGAGAAGTTCTTTTAATCTCTATGGTTCCCTTGTAAAGTACGTTTCTACCCGAACTATTTCCTGTCTTTAACATACCTGGATTCTCTTCGTCTTCTATAATTGTTCTCCACCGTTCTTATGTACCTTCTTGACATGTTTTTTCTAGAAGTGCTGGGTCTATTAGTACTAGTACACTGGTGATTAGATCTCGGTCTGTAGAACCTTACACTTCAGTTCACCCGGAATCTTTCGTAGTGATACTCGTTTCGATCAACACCACTACCTTAAGGTAAACTCGATAAAGTTTAGGACTTTCTACTACGACACTTTCACGACGTGAGTTATACGGTCGTTTAAACTTTTTGAGTGACCTTTGCCAGTCAAAAGTAATCTTAGGCTTTCTTTCCGTTACGTTTTCTCACGAGTTTGATGGCGTGTTAACGTGAGTAGAGTGTACGATCATTTCATTACGAGTTTTAAGAGGTTCGGTCCGAAGTCGTTATGCACTTGTCACTTGAAGGACTACAGGTTCGACCAAAATCTTTTCCGTCTCCTTGGTCTCCAGTTTAACGGTTGTAGGTGACCTAGTACCTTTTTCGTTCTCTCAAGGTCTTTTTATAGATAAAGACGAAATAACTGATACAGTTTCGGAAACTGACACACCTAGTGTTATTTGACACCTTTTAAGACTTTCACTACCCTTAGGGTCTAGTGGATTGGACAGAGAACTCTTTAGACATACGTCCAGTCCTTCGTTATCAATCTTGACCTGTACCTTGTTGTCTGACCAAGGTCTATCCTTTTCCTTATACAGTTCCTACATATAACAGTGGGACGAATAAATTGAAGATAAGTCCCATGTAGTACTCTGTGCGACCTGATCTTCTTTGTGTTCGACCTTAGTTCTAACGGTCCTCTTTATAGTTATTCGAGTCTATACGTCTACTGTGGTGGGAAGACCGTCTTTCAGTTCTCCTCGATTTTTCGGAGAACTACTTTCACTTTCTCCCCTCACTTTTCAACAGAATTTCGAGTTGTAAGTCTTTTACTTCTAGTATCGTAGGCCAGGGTAGTGAAGTACCCGTTATCCACCCCTTTGTCACCTTTGTCACAGTCTGAAATAAAACCCCCCGAGGTTTTAGTGACGTCTACCACTGACGTCAGTACTTTAATTTTCTTCGAATGAGGAACCTTCTTTTCAATACTGGTTGGATCTATCGTATAAGTTTTCGTATCTGTAATGAAACGACTGATTCCAGGTAGATCACTTCCGATACCAAAAAGGTCACCAGTACATACCTACACTTTCAACCTGACACTTCTTCCGACTCACGACTTCTTAACTACGAAAACTTGATACTACAACCTCTTCTGAGAACTCTCAAAGAACCTGACATGCCTCTAGGTTGGTCAGGTAAGACTTCCTCTAGTCGGGACCCTAAAGAAACCTTCCTTACTACGATTTCGACTTTGAGGTCATGAAACCGGTGGAGTACTCTTCTCAACTGAGTAACCTTTTCAGAAACTACGACCCTCCCTAACCCCCGTCCTCCTCTTCCCCTGCTACCTCCTACTCTACCGACCTACCGTAGTGCCTGAACTACCTGCACTCAGACTCACTTGAGGCCCTCTACCATTATTTGTCCCTCCGAACCACACGACGCTAAGTACCCCAGCGTTTCTCAGTCTATACTGACTCGCTGACTTGACTTGATCAGACTTTTTGTATCCCCAGTCTTTTCTTATGTGTGCGTGATCTTGAATATCTTTTTAATATCTCTTCTTTAACCACATAATTGTATTTTAATTGAAATTTCTGATCCCTCTCCTAATAGATTTCAGTGGACCTAATAATATGGGTAAAGGAGTACTCAGATACTTTCTTACGATAATTACTTTACTTTTCATGGAACTCTTATTAGGTCTCTTTTTATTGGTTCTAAGTAGTCGATCCAATTTCCACAAAATCCCTTTCGTATGTAATAAGTAGAAGTTTATAAATTTAGCGACGGCACCTTCACTTTTTAATATATGTTCTATAAGCAGAGGTCTTTATTACACACATTACTTTTCCACCTGTCGTATATTTTCACCTCGAAATATTGTCACTATAAATTGTCACCAATTTGATCTCCGTCTTTATGACGTCCATTCTAGGGACGTTACTGTCTCGTTAACCTTCACTATCTGAGCCCAGGAAAAGTTGTGACCATTGAGTACCAATATAATTTAAAGTTGATCTAAATAAGGTAAAAGAATTAACACACACACACACACACACAGACACACACACACACTTCTCAGGACAACTCCAAAAAGATTTAAACTTTAAATATTTTTGACTTAGAAGATATAACTTAATGGTAAGTGTCATACAATGAATGGGAAGGACCTTCTGTGATTTTAATAAGAATGGATTCCTATATTGTCGAATAAGTCAAAAACCATGTCATCTTTGAAGATTTTGTAACCCTTTGTCGATATAAGGTTATTTTAATTAAATTTTATATGAGGGGACAAGTTCAAATTTTAGTAAAGTTTATACATATCATAATTATTAATGGGGTTAAAATTCTAACGTGAAGTGGTTTGGATAGTTTAATTAGGGTACCTCCTCGAAAGTGATACTCCAATATTTGACGATACACTTACTTTCTGTTGTGATAGTAGTGAAAATGTCAATAACCATATGGGAGTCTTTTCTCATAAAACATCTATACTTCATAAGAGTAATGTCTCGAAGTCTTATTTTAGGAGAAGACGGTTAGTAAAAAACTTACCGGTAAACCTGTAGAAACAAGGAATCCGATCTGTGGTCCCCCAAGTTGTTACCTCAGTGTTGATACATCCAGTGACAGTGTTCAGATAGAAACGACCTACTCATGAAACTACTGTCGACGTCCATCTGTTTCCTCCGTGTCGGTATCACCCGTTACTGATGTCGTTCTTCCCTCCGTGTTCACCTCTTCCGAAAAGAGAACGGAAGTTGACTACCCTAGGAGTCCTACCGTACTTGTTACTTCGGTATTCTCTACGTCTATTTTCAGTATCCCTGGTACCCACGATTTTGAGGTGGTTACTTCTACTACTCCAGTAACTATATCCTTAGCCATGTCCGTTCCGTCTATAGTGTCTTCATTACCAATTAGAACAACCCTGTCTTTCCATCAAATTTTTCGATTCGCCTTCAGATAGTTACTTTTGTTTTTCTGTTAATGTCGTGTCAAGTCAAGTCCACGAGTCAGCACAGACTGAGAAACGCTGGGGTACTTAGCGGTGTCGTACGGTCCGGAGGGACAAATAATGGTAGAGGACCTCAAGTGAGTCTGAGTGTAGGTAGTTCAGGCACTACGGTAGGTCGGTAGAGTAGGAGCCAGCAGGGGAAGAGGAGGACGGGGGTTAGGGAGGGTTGTACCCTCAGAAAAGGTTACTCAACTGAGAAGAGTACTCCACAGGTCTCATGACCTCAAAGTCGAAGTCGTAGTAAGGGAGGTTACTTTAGGGTCCCGACTAAAGGAAGTCTTACCTGAACAACTTAGAGGAACGTCAGGTTTCCTGAGAATTCACCGACGGTTAACAGGTGTCCGAACGGTCGAGTATTCCTATCTCATGACTTCACTTACCGTCTACTGTTGTTTCGTCAGTATTGGGTACTAAGGGTCATCGTACGTTAATCACTGTCGTTTCGGTTCCTTCTTTTTGTAGACTCACCGTGTCAGTTATTTACTCTAACAGGTCTCGTCTCTTGTCTAAATACTCGTAGAACCCTTCTTACTGTTTCCATATCGTACAGAGGTTCTACCTTTCCTAGGAATCCTTCTTTATGTACTCATACACCTCCGACGTCAGGTCCGTCTACTGTCACCGTTACCACTACAAAGGTGAGTCCTATTACTCTATGTCCGTTTCTTTTTGTCGTTTCTCCTACTTGACCTAAAAAGGTTCCAACCTCTTAGGGTAGTTATCCTTGAGACACTGTCTCCTTATTAATCGAACCAACTGAACAAAGGGTTCTAACTAGATGTCTCCTGTTTTTACTTCTTTGTCACAAACGGTACTTTCCACCTCTATCAATCAAGGTGATACCTAACTCCTTGTTCTTTATCTTCCCTATTCCTGATTACGATCATCCTTTACGGGTCACCTGGTACAGTTAAGTACCTTAACAAAGGTTTTGAGTTCTCATGTACAAAGGTCACTATAAAGACATAGAAAGTATCACAAATTCAGATCCTTTATTAAAAGTGTGAGGGATGAAGTTTATCGTTAATCCCTTACCTTTACAGACTTTGAAGGACGTATAGTCGGATTGAGATAGTAAATAATAGACACATTGAAAAACACAAAGTCGAAAAAGTACATATTATATTTTATGATTTTTGTGGAGAAAGGATCAAAAGAATACTTTTAATTTCGTGACTCGTCTCGTGTACGTGTGACATTTGGAGATCATTTACAGTCGAAGACGATGTATTCAATCAATTAAAAGTCCTTCATCACAATCAAAAAGAATTCGAAGGAAAACCTGTATGAAATTTGTCTATGGATGAAGTCCAAAATCAAAAATTAGGATAATAAAATATTTTTTTTTTTTNAAATTAGGATAATAAAATAATTTTTTTTTTTTTTTTGTCTTGATGGTCTGGTTGTACGTATGGGTTAAGGATAAACGTACGTAAATGTCTCTAACTGAATTCACGTAGGAAAGGGGAATTAGTTAGTTAAAGTGTGTAAATTATCTTCTCTCAACCAACCCTAAAATCATATAAATCCACTGAGATCTCTTTGTTTTTCAATAATGTCCAACTGGTAACTATAATGATAATGATCAGTCCAACCGGTAACTATATGATTTATGGATGGTAAGACGGTTCTATTAAGAGACTAAGATGAGGTTAACATCAAAGTTTGAAGTTTTCTTTTATTTAGTTTGTGCAGCCTGGAATGAAGTTTTACTCGGTAACACAGATGAGTGTAAAATGGACCTAAAGGTTGTCTTGAGTCGTAACGTAACCCACGTGGACCGGAGTTCCTCAAAGTCGAGGAGGTTAAAGAGGAATGATTTCCTACTCTTTTAGGAAAAACGTTAAGTTGATTTTAGTTCAAACTTAAAAAATTCATTATTTTTCTAGTTTCGTTGGTTTATCAACTTTTATATTCCGTGTTTTTTCTTATGTTTTTCTTTTTGAAGATGGATTTCATCGAGTCAACGTCTCTGGTCGACAGCTAGGATGTAAAAGTTCCATATAAAGAATTAGATATGGTAGAAATTTACAAAAACGAAGTGTAAGAGAGTAAAATTCTCTTCGTTTGCATACAAAGTAAAAAGATGGACTCACATCGTATCACTGGTCATCCGATTATCCATCTGAACTATACGAGAGATTCATCTGTCCCGAAGAGACCACCGAGTCACCATTTCTTATATGGACAGTACTTCCTCTACGTCCAAACTATGGACCCAGTCCTTCTAGGGGATCTCTTCCTTTACCGTTGGGTGAAGTCTTAAGAACTGACCTTTTAGGGTGCCTGTCTCCTAGAACCGTCCGATCTCAAGTGTCTCAGTGTTTTTCAACCTGTACTAATCGATGTCTCGTACTTGTGACTCATTCGTTCAGTAGTGAAAGTAGCCAAATAGGTAAGTAATTACACAATTAAATAACTATTTAATTTCATTATATAGATTAATGAGGTATAGATAAAAACTTAACATAGATAGAATCCAACTCATGACAAGAATTGACTTTAGTGAAACGGAAGAAGTTGTTTGTCGTTCTAATACAGAAGAGTAGAACGTCATAGAGTGGAGACGAAAATGAGTATGAAAGTGGAAGTGGACCTTTTGGAACACACGTGTAAGATAGTAAAGTCTTTGAGTCTATCTTCGACACTGGAGACTGATGAGACCAGAGGTTACTATTCTCCCTGTGCTTGAAAGGGAAGAGAATTAAATCACTGAAAGACAAGACATACTTTACATAGTACTTTCATGGTCGGAGATGAAAGAGTATATAGTCTGTCACTTACGGAAACCTCGTCAAAATATAAAGGGTATTGTATTTATGTTTCACGATGAATTCTTGATAAACAAATTACTTAACTACTGATTTATAAAATCAAAAAATTTCTACCGTAGACACTTTCCATATTACTTTGCAGTACTTTCTCTACTACCTTAAAATTCGAAATAAACCTCTTAGACCCTTGTCTCTAAGTCGAGTGTTAGATAGTCTAGTGTGACGTTTCAATATTAACACAATTACACAGTGTGTTGGTTCTTCAATATCTTATAATTGGTCTGGGTTGAAGAGGACTATGGGATTGTAACGAAAATAATAATAATAATGGTGATAATGATTTTGAGACCAAGAAGGTTTATGAAAGTACACAGTAAGTCAAGTCAAGTCAGCGAGTCAGCACAGACTGAGAAACGCTGGGGTACTTAACGTCGTACGGTCCGGAGGGACAGACAGTGGTTACGGGCCTCAAGTGAGTCTGAGTACAGGTAGCTCAGTCACTACGGTAGGTCGGTAGAGTAGGAGACAGCAGGGGAAGAGGAGGACGGGGGTTAGGGAGGGTCGTAGTCTCAGAAAAGGTTACTCAGTTGAGAAGCGTACTCCACCGGTTTCACGACCTCAAAGTCGAAATCGTAGTCAGGAATGTTCCTTTAGGGTCCCGACTAGAGGAAGTCTTACCTGACCAACCTAGAGGAAGGTCAGGTTCCTTGAGAGTTCTCATAAGAGGTTGTGGTGTCAAGTTTTCGTAGTTAACAAGTTACGAGTCGGAAGAAGTGTCAGGTTGAGAGTGTAGGTATGTACTGGTGACCTTTTTGTTATCGGAACTGTTCTACCTGGAAACAACCGTTTCATTACAGAGACGAAAAGTTGTACAATAGATCCAACCAGTATTGAAAAGAAGGTTCCTCATTCGCAGAAAATTAAAGTACCGACGTCAGTGGTAGACGTCACTAAAACCTCGGGGGTTTTTATCAGACTTTGACAAAGGTGACAAAGAGGTAGATAAAGGGTGCTTCACTACCCTGACCTACGGTATTAGAAGTAAAAGACTTATAACTCGAAATTCGGTTGAAAAAGTGAGAGGAGAAAGTTGAAAGTAGTTCTCCGAAAACTCAAGGAGAAGTGAAAGACGGTATTCCGCCCACAGTAGACGTATAGACTCCAATAACTCTAAAGAGGACCGTTAGAACTAAGGTCGAACACGAAGAAGGTCTGGTCGCAAAGAGTACCTACATGAGACGTATCTTCATTTTATTCGTCCCACTGTTATATGTCGGAACTGTATGAGGAAAAGGATAAACCTTGGTGAGACAACAAGGTACAGCTCAAGATTGACAACGAAAGACTGGACGTATATCCAAAGAGTTCTCCGTCCAGTCCACCAGACTATAAGGGTAGAGAAAGTCTTAAAAGGTGTCAAATAACACTAGGTGTGTCAGTTTCTGAAACCGTATTAGTTATTTTGTCTTTATCTACAAAAAGGAGTTTGAGGGAACGAAAAAACTACTAGGTCACCTACAACCGTTAAACTAGAGACCAAGGAGACGGAAAAGATTTTGGTCGAACTTGTAGTCCTTCAAGTACCAAGTACATAACGACTTCGGACCGAACCTCTTAGAACTCGTAATGAAATGATCGTACACTCCACTCACGTTAACACGTCATCAAACTCGTAAGAAACCGTAACGGAAAGAAACCCTAACCTTACTCTTGACTGGAAAATGTCAGGACACCGGTGACCACTCACAAGGTTTGAACCACCGTATAATGCACGTCGTGAAAGTGTCGTAGTAGAAAGTCCTAAACTTTACCGAGTTGACCTTAAGATAGTGGAGGAGATCGAAACAAGCATCACTACGAAAGATTCCGGGTGAACTGAAGTGTAAGGTCCTACAGACCGAGATCCAATCACTAGTGTGGTAGCAGTAATAGAACCAGTACTTCTAAAAAAAACATGTCAAGAAGACACATAAGAACGGTCGAGAAAAATTATAGAAAACGGAGACAATCCAGGTATGGTAAAGACAGGAAATAGCTCGGGTAGAAACGTACTTTACGAGGGAACCATAGAGATCAATAAAACTTCTCTAGAGATCAAAAGGGTAAGACAACAAACGGAGATAAACAAACGTAACTAGTGACTCCTTCCGAAAGAATAGAGAAGAACGAGAAGAAACCTTGAGACGTAAGTCTACGAATGTAGAAAGGAAAAGAAGAAACGAAAAGTGAAGAGAAGAAAAGTGTCGATAAACATTCCGGAGGAGTCTGTCGGCAAAACGAAAAATCGTAAAGAAAAGGTACCCATACCAGAACTAGGGACAGAGGAGATGTTACAGTGCTTGGAGTAAGGTATTAAGTTGTCCGTGAGATAGTCTAAATCAGGAAATTTAGATAAAGAGTGAAGATGACATATTAATATTCCCTAAACTAAATCCAGTATGGACTTACCAGATGACAATAATCTATAGATTGTTTTGTTTGGTGGTTCGATAAGGGACTTGTTACATTAAATAAAATGGAGGAGTCAAGGGTAAATACTCATAATACGTCATCTAATAAACAGGTGTCTTACAATCCTCACACTCTTGATTTCTGTCATCTTTCAGACATTCCTATTTATTCAATCAATATGAAGGAAATAAGGAAGGAAGGGACAATCTGAAAAAGTTTATATGGTAACAGTGGTCCTTATCAAAGTACACTACAAACTCTTACCCGTAACTTACTTGATTTACAACTTTGAAGTAAAAACTATTCCTTAATCGTCAAAGACAGGAAAGAAAAAGTTAATGGGTCTTTTCTGAAAGTTTTCCTTAGTCAGAAAGTCTCTACCGACTATCTTTCCTTCATTCAAGGTACCTGATCCCTTCGTATAAGATACTGTGAATAAATATCGGTTAAGGACACGGATGATGTTAAGTAACCACTACGAGATAAATAGTGGGGTGTCGGGATATAATAAGAGGTTGAAAATTCAGATGGAACACATAAACAAAGAACGAAAGGGACGTACGAGAAAAATTGGTAGTGAGTATCTGCCTAATTTTGAGTACCCTACTAATCTTGTAAAGATATTGAAAGTAACCTCTGGAGAGATAGTGATATGGGTTTGTGATTAAAACGAGTTGAAAGGGGTACTTTATTGGGTTGTTCCGGATAAAGAGATACAAGGGATCTTGTTTCGATAATCTTCAGTCACTTTGGAGTGTTAGATTATTTTTATTCTGAGTTTTTACTTATAATGATGTTAGTAAAGATAAAAATTTACTGAGATAAGAGAAAGATGATGACTGTAGAGTTATGGAGGTTTGACACAAGGATGGAGGAGACGACTCTTAATACTCTTCATAGGGGATTTCGTAGTAACTTCTTGAAAAGAAAACAGAGAATAATCAACACCGGGGTCGTACGACCAAATACAAATATGAAAGAGTTTGAGATCCCTAGGTAATACCGTCGTAATTAAGACCGTGTCAAGGTCAGGAAAGTTACTCATTTGTCTTACATCTTTTGTTACATCTAGGATTTAGAGTATCCAGGTTGTCCGATTTTTCCTGTGTCCTCTTCCAATTATGACCGTTAATCGACCGTCAATCAGGGTCCAACGGACTATCGAGTAATCTTCGACTTTTGACAACCTTTAATTCTTTTCTCTTCATTTATACCTTTTGGGTATAATGTTATCCATTGTGTCCTGACTTAAAAGACTCCAGTAATCCATTCCTTCTTTTAGGAAAAGGAGGAACCTGAGGTGGTTCTGGTTATTTCGGACGAAATAGTAGCGTTTATTTCTTCTTTTCAATAGGAAAAATCAGATCAAAGTAGACTTGAGATATTTAAGTCAAAGACGTGGTTCCTCTCCCCATATCCTTGTGTATCACACTCCCTACTCTTTCCCACTATACCATCGATCATTTTGACTCTAAAACTTCTTGTTACCGTTTCTCGACCAAACTCCTGACTTCCTATGGGTACCTGACAAATCTACGCCCGGTATCTCTGTTATGATATGAAGAAGGTTCGAACTACCTCTACTTTTCTAGAGGTTAGTTCACATACGGAGTTCCTATCCCTTATCCTACTTTTTTAGAACCCATCGTAGGATCTCCGGAACCGGTCAGGGGATTAATAGGAGTAAGAATGTTAAGAGACAACTTATCTAGGTTCCGTCCACTCTCTTCTTTTTTGTCCATTAATGGACGACATGTGTGCATACGGTGACAAAAGTATATGACATAAACTTTACTCCAATTTCAGTTCGAAAGACAACGACCTGAGTCGGTAGTGTTAAAGATCTGAAAATCAAAAGATCTTTAGAAATATGAAGTAGAAGACACTCTATTACTTCTTTTTAAGTGGGAGAGAGAGAGTACACGTTGAGAGTTACCCTCCAGTCTTGTCTAAAGTCCGTGAATCGTAGCTCCAGAAGAAGGTAAATTGAAACAACGTCAAGGACAGTCATCAAGAACCAACTCTACATCGACTATCTTGAGGGATCGTCGACAGGAGTTTACTCGTCTTTGAGGGTTCACTCTACCAATGACTGAGTCTCAGAAATAAAGGTCCATATGGTAAAAGTCTCCGATGGTTGTCTCGATATTGTTACCGATGACGACGAAGGTTGTCAAAAGTTTACACGTGTTGTCAAGACGGATTATCAACGTCTTAAGGACCCACAAAACCGGTAGAACAGACGAGTCACATAGAAGAGTTCGTTTGTTAAGGGGTACCAAAAGTCCGGTTCAGGAGTGGTATTTGGAAATTTTTTTAGACAAGTTTCTGGAGCTTCCATAGTCCCGTCTTTATTTAGACTTTTTATGGCGTCAATCAGTGTAAAGGTCTTCGTGAAAAACTATATCCTATATCCTCTATCCTCTATCCTATATCCTATATCCTATATCCTATATCCTATATTCTATTAGAGATATTAAATTACTTGGTTAAAGGCACTGATCTTATATACACTTATATCAGATAACCAACACAAAGGGACCTCTTGGGTCATTTTTATTTTCACAATCAGGGAGTCAACAGACTGAGAAACACTGGGGTACCTGATACTGGGTGGTCTGAGAGACAGGTACGTTAATAGATGGTTTCTTATGACCCATGGGTAAAGGAAGAGGTCCCCTAGAAGGGATGTCTCCCTGACTTGAATTTAGAAGACACAATGTCCGTCAATGAAATACAGATTCGGTGTTCCCTTCTGGCTATGTGTTTTGTATGAGACGTGTCTTTCCCTTCTATCTATACCTTTACTTTTACATTTCTTCTTTAGAATTTTTAACAATTTTCTGACACAGTACAATCAGTCATCGAACCTAAAAGTACATTTACTTCGTGTTATATTGGGTCGTATTCCTTTCGCTTAGATAACCGAATCTAGTAACCCACCAGGTCATCAATTCTAAAGTGGAAGGTTACGTCCCTAACTCACATACTAGGGACCAGTCCCCCGATTCTAAGGTGTACGGAGTACCGGTTTTATTTCTGAAACTTTTACCGGGTGTAGTTTTTCATTTAGTGATCTTTCAAGTTCTGTAAAGACTAGTCTATACCGAGCTGAGTATCTGAACGTAATGTTGTCATACGACTCAGAACTGAGTCTCCAGTTGGAGACCTTTTGTAGAAGTAGATAGTAAACGGAAAAGAGAAATTGTGTATAAAAATACACATAAATACTAATATATATGAAAAGTAAATGTAGAGATAAAGTTGGAGGTACCCCTTAAAAAAGGACAAAACGATTTAAAAATCGGATAGAGATCCTATAACGCACTAAGTATCACTCGTAAGTTATGTATAAACAACTTATTTACTTATCAAAAAGAGAAAGACAGAAAGTGAATTGAGTCGAAGTGTGAGAACGACCCAAAGAAAACGTCATTCCACCGAAATAGGTTTATCCAAGGGAAATAGGTTTTCCGAAGGGAGTATCGAGTCATCCATTTCTTAGATGGACGTTACGTCCTCCGGACCCAAGTTAAGAACCTAACCCTTTTAGGGGACCTCTTCCTTTACCGTTGGGTGAGGTCATAAGAACGGATCTCTTAGGTACCTATCTCCTTGGATCGTCCGATGTCAGGGACCTAAGCGTTCTCAGTCTGTACTAAATCACTGATTTGGTGGTGGTCGTAGGTTTATCGTCTCCCCTTTTATTTCTACTTTCAGAATTTTGAGAAACGATAAGTTTTCTAACAGTCAACGTGTGTCGATTTATAGATTAAATTAGTTCTACGAAAGACCTATCTTTAACCTCGTTACACACTAACTAAAGTGTCTTGAAAAGTGGGTTATATGCCACACTTTACCTCTTTTATCCCAAACAGGTAATTGATTATATGAAATTCACCAAGGTCCTATTAAAAACAAATAACATAACGTTTTTTGACTTTTTTTTTTTGTTTGAACAATATATTCTAAGTCATCTATTTTCTTTAAGTTGAGTAGTGAGGTTATAGACTTCTTTGTAGACTTATAGTTTACTACTCAACGTCCTTTTAACACTTAGTATCTGATACTGTAGCGGTATCCGAGTTAAATAGAGAAAAGAATCGAGAGGAAACTGGAAATAAAGTCAAAGTAAGAAAAGAAACAAAAGGAGTACTATCATTTCACCTTTCGTTTCAACTCCAGTAGAAAGAAAGTAGAACTAATATATCTCTCCGTTTGATAATTCTTGGACTCACGACTCTTAAAGGACGCCCTCAATCTGATTCAAAGACGAGGGATAAAAACCCTCACGAAACTCTTCTGACATTTTACCAATGTGGTGGTCTTCGTCGTAAAAGAACTGGACATCTAAAGTCGATTACCAGTTCACAAGAAGTCAGTGATTCAGGTCACTGTCTGAGAACCAATAAAGTTTCAAAGGTTTTTACATATCCGTATATTACAGAGCTTGATGTAAAAAAAAGGAATTCTGTGACTTATATTAAAATATAATGGACGTAGTTAAAAGTTGACTTACTAAGTCAACTTTAATCTATTAAAGTTGATTAATCTGTTTTTTTTTCCATAAATTTAACGTATTTTATAAAATACTTTTGCAAACCCAACGTTGAAAGTGTTTTCATTTCCTATCATCCTTAAAACGAAGAGTAGATTTCCTCAAGTCTTGAACCAGACAATTTGGAGAACTTCTATTGTTAATGTTTGAGACCTTCTTTATGTTTCTCTTTGATGAACTTCTGTCATCTCTGTCCCATTTTCGTCTATGTAGATCTTACGTAAGTCGTGATCCTTCTTCCATTCATGTGTTCTTCAAATGAGAGACTATCTCAAAACCTAACTTATTTCTTGTGTCGATCGTCAAAGACTTTTCTCATTCTAAGGTCAAGTCAAGTCAAGTCAAGTCAGTGAGTCAACACAGGCTTATAAACGTTGGGATACCTAAGGTCGTACGACCCGAAAGGACAGGTAGTGGTTAAGGGTCTCGAACGAGTTTGATACAGGTAATCCAGTCACTACGGTAGGTTGGTAGAGTAGTAGACAACAGGGAAAAAGGAGGACGGAAGTTAGACGGAGTCGTAGTCCCAGAAATGGTTACTCAGTCAAGAAGAGTAGTCCACCGGTTTCATAACCTCGAAGTCTAAGTCGTAGTCAAGAAGGTTACTTATAAGTCCTGACTAAAGGAAATCCTACCGGAGTAAGTTAGTGGAACGTCAGGTACCCTGAGAGTTCTTAGAAGAGGTTGTGGTGTCGAGTTTTCGTAGTTAAGAAGTCACGAGTCGAAAGAAATATCAGGTTGATAGTGTAGGTATGTACTGATGACCTTTTTGGTATGGAAACTGATCTACCTGGAAACGACTGTTTCATTAGAGAGACGAAAAATTATTCGACAGATCCAACCAATATCGAAAAGAAGGTTCCTCATTCACAGAAAATTAATGTCCCGACGTCAGTGGTAGACGTCACTAAAACCTCGGGGGTTTTTATTTCAGAGAGTGACAAAGGTAACAAAGGGTTAGATGAATGGTACTTCACTACCCTGACCTACGGTACTATAATCAAAAGACTTACAACTGATAATTCGATTGAAAAAGTGATAAAAAGTGAAAGTTGTTCTCCAAGAAATCAAGAAGTTGAAGACGGTATTCCCACCACAGTAGACGCATAGACTCTAATAACTATAAATAGTATCTTTATAACTAAGGTCCAACACGAAGTAGGTCGGTCCGTAAAACGGACTATATGAGATATATATTCAATTTATTCGTCCCACTGTTATATGTCAGAACTACATGTGGAAAGAATAAACCTTGGTCAGTCAACAAGGTACGGGAAAAATTTGACAACGAAGAACTGGACGTATGTCTAAAGAGTCCTCCGTCCAGTCCACCAAACCATAAGACTAGTGAAATCCTTAAAAGGTGTCAAATAACACTAGGTGTGTCAGTTTTCGACACCGTATCAGTTATTTCATCTTCAACTACGTAAAGACCTTTAGAAAACAAAAAAGTTACTAGGTTAGTCAGTCAAGTCAAGTCAAGTCAAGTCAGTGAGTCAGCACAGACTGAGAAACTCTGGGGTACTTAGCGTCGTGCGGTCCGGAGGGACAGGTAGTGGTTGAGGGCCTCAAGTGAGTCTGAGTACAGGTAACTCAGTCACTACGGTAGGTCGGTAGAGTAGGAGACAACAGGGGAGAGGAGGACGGGAGTTAGGGAGGGTCGTAGTCTCAGAAAAGGTTACTCAGTTGAGAAGTATACTCCACCGGTTTTATAACCTCAAAGTCGAATTCGTAGTAAGGAAGGTTTCTTTAGGGTCCCGACTAGAGGAAGTCTTTCCTGACCAACCTAGAGGAACGTCAGGTTCTTTCTTTCTTTCTTTCACTTCAGCGATTCAGCACGGGCTGAGAAATACTGGGGTACCTGTCATCGGACGTGGTTCGAGGAGGTGGGTAACCTAAAAGGTCCGTTTTCATGACCTCACCCAACGGTAAAGGAAAAGGTCCATGAGAAGGACTGGGTCCATAGCTTGGGTCCAGAGGGCGTAACATCTGTCTACGAAATGACAGACTCGGTGGTCCCTTCAGGTTCCCTGAGAGTTCTCAGAAGTTGTGGTGTCAGATTTTCGTAGTTAAGAAGCCACGAGTCAAAAGAAGTGTCAAGTCGAGAGTGTAGGTATGTATTGGTGACCTTTTTGGTATCGGAAATGATCTGCCTGGAAACAACCGTTTTATTACAGAGACTAAAAGTTATGCGATAGATCCAACCAGTATTGAAAAGAAGGTTCCTCATTCACAGAAAATTAAAGTACCGACGGCAGTTTTAGACGTCACTAAAAACTCGGGGGGTTTTATTGCAGACTGTGAAAAAGGTGACAAAACAATAGATAAAGGGTACTTCACTACCCTGATCTACGGTACTAGAAGCAAAAGACTTACAACTCGAAATTCCGTTGAAAAAGTGAGAGGAGAAAGTTGAAAGTAGTTCTCCGAAAACTCAAGGAGAAGTGAAAGACGGTATTCTGACCACAGTAGACGTATAGACTTCACTAACTATAAAGAGGGTCGTTAGAACTAAGGTCGAATACGAAGAAGGTCGGGTCGCAAAGAGTACTATATGAGACGTATATTCAATTTATTCGTCCCACTGTTATATGTTGGAACTACATGAGGAAAAGGATAGACCTTGGTCAGACAACAAGGTACGGGGCAAGATTGACAACGAAGGACTGGACGTATATCCAAATAATTCTCCGTCCAGTCCACCAGACCATAAGGGTAGAGAAAGTCTTAAAAGGTGTCAAAGAACACTAGGTATGTGAGTTTCCGAAACCGTACCAGTTTTTTATGTCCGCCCAGTACCACCTCTCCAGACTGTCTTGCACCAGGTGACCTCTTCCCTTACCGTTTGGTGAAGTCATAAGAACGGAACTCTTGAGGTACTTATCATACTTTTCCGTTTTATCATCCTATGACTTTCTCCTTGAGCGGTCCAGTCATCCACGGGTTATACGATGAACTCTATCACCCCTTTATTGAGGTCTTTCTTACTTCCCTACCTCGGTTTCGTTTTTGTTATGGGTCGACACCTACACTGACCACTATCTTCGTTCCAGGCTACGACATTTCTCTTTATAACGTATCCTTGGACCTTACAGTCCAGGTACTTAGTTCCGTTTAACGTTCACCAGTTTGTTCTCCACCGTTCTCACTTACAACTGTAAGATCCTTAGTCACTTGATTTTACATGACCTTTCCCACTTAAATTGAGTCTACTGGTAATATAGATGATGACNAGTCTTAAAAGGTGTCAAAGAACACTAGGTATGTGAGTTTCCGAAACCGTACCAGTTTTTTATGTCCGCCCAGTACCACCTCTCCAGACTGTCTTGCACCAGGTGACCTCTTCCCTTACCGTTTGGTGAAGTCATAAGAACGGAACTCTTGAGGTACTTATCATACTTTTCCGTTTTATCATCCTATGACTTTCTCCTTGAGGGGTCCAGTCATCCACGGGTTATACGATGACCTCTAGTCACCTCTTTATTGAGGTCTTTCTTACTTCCCTACCTCGGTTTCGTTTTTGTTATGGGTCGACACCTACACTGACCACTATCTTCGTTCCAGGCTACGACATTTCTCTTTATAACGTGTCCTTGGACCTTACAGTCCAGGTACTTAGTTCCGTTTAACGTTCATCAGTTTGTTCTCCACCGTTCTCACTTACAACTGTAAGATCCTTAGTCACTTGATTTTACATGACCTTTCCCACTTAAATTGAGTCTACTGGTAATATAGATGATGACACCCTTCTTTAGGGAATTTTCTTTACCTCATCGGTAGCAGAAGTTGTTTTCCCAAGATTTACGTCATGAACCTACGTAAGAGTTTTTGGAGTCTTACTTGAGACAAACAAAGGTTCCGTAAGGTAAGTTATAGTGTCATTAGCTTCAGATACGGGGTTGGTCATTACGACTTCTTCGACTTCAACTTGACAAGATACTTCTGGGTGTTCTGGAAAATCTTGATTGTGGGGTTTTTCTACAGGAAAAGTAATATCCCCTGACCTTACGTTTTCATCCTTCAGTTCTTTGTGTACCTCATTGTCCGTTTAAACCGGAACCTTATGCCTTACTTCGTCCCGTTTCCGATTATCTCAAAACGTTTCTCTTACCTGACCAGTATCTTTTGTGGGAGAAGGTTGTTGTGTTCTCTTCTGAGATGTGTACCTGTAGTGGTCTACCAGTTGTGGTTTTAGTCTAACTAACTAATACAAGAAACGTCTGTTTCCACCTCTTCGAGATATGTCAGTTGTTTTTGTTCTAGTCCTCGACTGACACCGAGTCTAGTACTTGTGGAATAATGGTTTAAGTCTGAATTTAACTTCTTTCATCCCTTTTGGTGATCTGGTAAGTCCATACTGGATTTAGTTTAGGAAATACTAATATGTCACCTTCACTCTTTATCTAAATTCCCTTATCTAGACAATCTATCTCACGGACTTCTTGATACCTTACTCCAAGCACTGTAACATGTCCTCTGTCCCTAGTTCTAGTAGGGGTACTTTTTCTTTGCGTTTTTTCGTTTTACCGACAGACCCCTCCGGAATTATTATCGACACTTTTCTTCTCTTCACTTTTCGTTTCCTCTTTTCCTTTCTATATTCGTGCACTTATGTCTCCAGGTTTCTTATCGTTCTTCTCTATTCTTTCGGAAGAAGTCGTTAGTTACGTTTCTTTATCTCCTTTTTTGTCTTACCCTTTCTGATCTCTAGAGAAGTTCTTTTAATCTCTATGGTTTCCTTATAAAGTGCGTTTCTACTAGGTCACCTACAACCGTTAAACTAGAGACCAAGGAGACGGGAAAGATTTCGTTCGAACTAATAGACCTTCGAGTATCGAGTGGATGACAACTTCGGACCGAACCTCTAAAAACTTGTAATGAAACAATCGTACACTCTACTCACGTTAACGTGTTATCAAACTTCTAAGAAACCGTAACGGAAAGAATCCCTTACCTTACTTTTGACTGTAAAAGGTCAGGACACCGATGACAACTCAAAAGGTTTAAACGACCGTATAACTCACGTCGTGAAAGTGTCGGAACAGAAAATCCTAAACTCTATCGAGTTAACCTTAAGGTACTGGAGGCGATCAAAACAAGTATCACTACGAAGGATTCCGGATGAACTGAAACGTAGGGTCCTACAGACCGAGATCCAATTACTAGTGAGGAAGTACCAAAGACCCAGTACTTTTAGAAAAATACATCAAGAAGACACATATGGACGGTGATGAAGAATTATAGAAGACGAAGAAATCCAGGTATGGTAAAGACAGGAAATAGTTCGGGTAGAAACGTACATCACAAGGGAACCATAGAGATTAAAAGAACTTCTCTAGAGATCAGAAAAGGTAAGATGACAAAAAGAGATAAAGAAACGTGACTAGTGACTCATATCGAGGAACGATAAGAAACCTTGAGAAACAAGTTTACGAACATAGAAAGGAAAAGAGGAAACGGAAGTGACGAGAAGAGAGAGTCGATAAACATTCTGGTAGAGTCTGTTGGTAAAACGGAAAAGCGTAAAGAAAAAGAACCCTTACTAGAACTAGTGACGGAGGACACGTTACAGTTATTGGAGGTAGGTATCAAGATGTCCGTGAGACAGAGAGTCTAGATTAGGGAACTTAGATAAACAGTGAAGGTGACATATTAGTATTCCCTAAACTAAATCCAGTATGGACTTACTAGATCACCAAAAGGGATCAAAGAAGTTGAATTCTAAGTTTTACTCTTGATTGTCTGAAAAACCGTACTTCCTGACCTTCTATCTCAGTCTCCATTGGTCTTGTCGACCTTACACTACTTTCTTCGGAACTTTCACTCTCGGTCTCAACAAGTATCAGTGAGTCAACACAGGGTGAGAAACACTGAGGTACTTCATGTTGTGTGGTCTGAAGGGACAGGTAGTGGTAGAGGACCTCAAACGATTTTGAGTATAGGTGACTCAGTCACTACGGTAGGTTGGTAAAGTAGGGGACAGTAGGGGAAGAGGAAGACAAAAGTACGAAAGGTCGTAGTCGTAGAAAAGATTACTCAACCGAGAAACGTGGTCCACCGGTTTCATAACCTCGAAGTCGAAGGTGTAGACAGAAACGTTACTTATAAGTCCCAACTAAAGGAAATCATAACTGACCACACTAGAGGAACGACGGGTTCCCTGAGAGTTCTCGGAAGAGGTTGTGGTGTCATACTTTCACAATTAAGAATGTACCAATCTGTAGAAATAACAGGTTGAGAGTGTAGGTATGTACTAATGAACTTCTCAGTATCGAAACCGATATACCCGGAAACAACCATTACATTACAGAGATGAAAAATTATGTGACAGATCTAGACCAGGGTAGTGAAGTACCCTTTCTCTACCCCTTTGTCACCTTTGTCACAGTCTGAAATAAAACCCCCCCCGAGGTTTTAGTGACGTCTACCACTAACGTCGGTACTTTAATTTTCTACGAATGACGAACCTTCCTTTCAATACTGGTTGGATCTATCGTATAACTCTTAGTCTCTGTAATGAAACGGTTGTTTCCAGGCAGATCAGTTCCGATACCAAAAAGGACACCAGCACATACCTACACTCTTAACCTGACACTTCTTTCGACTCGTAGTTTCTTAACTACGAAAACTTGACAACACAACCTCTTATGAGAACTCTCAGGGTAACTTACGTTCCTCTAGGTTAGTTAGGTAAGATTTCTAGTCAGGACCCACAAGAAACCTTCCTTACTACGATTTCGACTTTGAGGTCATGAAACCGGTGGAGTACGCTTCTCAACTGAGTAACCTTTTCTGAGACTACGACCTCGCTAATCCCCGTCCTTCTCTTCCCCTGCTGTCTCCTACTCTACCGACCTACCGTAGTGGCTGAGCTACTTGTTCAAATTCACTTGAGACCCTCAACCACTACCTGCCCCTCCGGACCACACGACGTTAAGTACCCCAGCGTTTCTCAGTCTGTGCTGACTCACTGACTTGACTTGACTTGACTCCGAACAGTATCGAAAAGAAGGTTCCTCGTTCGTAGAAAAATAAAGCACCAACGTCAGCTACAGACGTCACTAAAACCTCGGGTGTTTTTATTTTAGTGAAAAAGGTAACAAAGAGGTACATAAACCTTATTTCATTACCTGACCGAAAGTACTTGAAGCAAAAAAATTACAACTCAAAATCGGGTCGAAACAGTGAGAGGAGAAAGTGTAAGTCCCCCGAAAAATTAATAAGAAGTGAGAGACGTATGCCCAACACAGTAGACGTATAGACTCCAATAACAATAAAGATGGTCGTTAGAATTAAGGTCGAACTCGAGTAGGTCGGGTCGTAAAATGTACTACATGACACGTCATATGTAATTTATTTGTCCCACTGTTATATGTCGGAAAGGGTTAAAACTTGGTCAGACAACAATGTACAAACGAAGATTGACAACGAAGAGTTGGACGTACGTCCAAAGAGTTCTCTGTCCATTCTACCAGAACATAAGGGTAGAAAATTTCTTAAAAGGTGACAANATATAGAAAGGAAAAAGAGGAAATGGAAAACGAAGAGAAGAAAAGAGTCGATAAACATTCTGAAGGAGTCTGTTGGTAAAACGAGAAAAACGTAAAGTTTAAGTTTTAGAGACTTATATAAAACGAGTTTAAAGACCAAATAAAAAGACTTCGTATACACACTTTTTCTGAGTTTCGTCAGGTCTTCGTGTTTCCTTGATTTGTCTCTAAACTTGATGGTGGGTTCAATTTTTAGGAAGTCAAAACTAGACTCATTCAAAAAATAGACGATTTTGATTTTCATGGTTGTTAAAAGTCAAATTGCATTGTCTTAGAGATGTTGTGTTATAAGTGATCTAACATCAACTTTAGGTTTTAATAAAATGTATTTTTTCGGTTCTAATACACTACTAAACGTTCTGTATTCCGTCAGTCATATTTCGATTACTATATATATATCAAGTTGTAATTTTAATGATTTGATGGGTGTCTCTACAATACCCCTCCCTCCACTCTCCCCCCAAGTACAAACCCTTGCGTACATTCTTAATTTCTAAAATTTTAATTTTTTTATTTTTATTTTCTTTTTTTTTCTTTAGTGATTTGATTCTAAAATGTCGTCGACACTATTGATACAAGTCACTATATTTTCTTTTACACGAAAGAACATTCGTATGATCTTTGGAATCTTCTCTTTATTTTTGGTGTCCTTGTTTTCTTTTTTACTATCTTGATTTTATGTAATAGACTTTTTGTTTTTGGAAATAACCTAATCTAAGTGTCTTAACTCTATTGTCTCATTTTTTAGTCACTGACACTTATATATAGTTTTCTTTCTTATGTTACACTTCTTCTAATCTTTTGTTACTTTTAACATTTGTCTTGGAGTTCGTGGACCTTTTGATACAATTTAATACGTTGCGTACACACTAATCTCAAGATCTTTCCTTACTCCATCTTTTATTCCATCTTTTTTAAACCTTTTTTATTACCGGTTTTTAAAGTGTTTAAAAGAATTTCTGAAGTCAAATATCTAAACCCTCAGAGTTGTTTATAGATCGTATTATTTACCCTTCTTTTAGTACGGATCCATGTAGTATAGTTTGACGAATTTTATTTCCTATTTTTTTTAAGAACTTTCTTGTTTTCTTTTTTTTTCCCAGTGTGTTACTCACTTTGTCGTCGTTTTAATTACGACCGAAGAATGGTCTTTGAACCTCGGATCTCTTGACACCTTGTATTTGGATTTGTACTACTTTTCTTTATTATTTTTATGGTTAAGTCATAACGTAAAGGTGATGTTTATAAACACTCATAATTTTTGTTTTATTTCTGTCAAATATGTCGTTTTTTATTTCTCTCTCTCTCTCTCTCTTAAACAGTAGTTATCTAGGTATGATGGACTTTATGATTTTTTTTTTTTTTTTTTTTTTTTTGGTTGAAGTTCTTTTCCTTTAATATAAGCTGTCTTTACATCCATCTACAGTATTTCACTTGTGAAATAAAAAGTAGAATCCAAAAGACTCATTTCGTTGGACTCTAGATTGAATTTCTTGTTAAAAACTTTAGATTTTATATCAATTTATTAATACTCTATAAATAGTAGGGTGTTAAAACTTAAATGTNTTCTTTTCCTTTAATATAAGCTGTCTTTACATCCATCTACAGTATTTCACTTGTAAAATAAAAAGTAGAATCCAAAAGACTCATTTCGTTGGACTCTAGATTGAATTTCTTGTTAAAAACTTTAGATTTTATATCAATTTATTAATACTCTATAAATAGTAGGGTGTTAAAACTTAAATGTAAAGTAAGTCCCTCCAATTGTTGATAAGTAAAAGATGTATTCGAGATCTAAAGGTTAAAATCCTAAAGACAATACATTACGTCCGGGAGTTTCACTGTAGATCGGGAGTAGTCATTGGAGTCTTTCTGAGTCAAAACAAGTTAGTGAGTCAGCACAGGTTGAGAAACGCTGGGGTACCTAACGTTGTTTGGTCCGAGAGGATAGGTAGTGGTTGAGGGTCTCGAACGAGTTTGATACAGGTAGTTCAGCCACTACGGTAGGTTGGTAGAGTGGGAGACAGTAGGGGAAAGGAAGGACGGAAGTTAAAAAGGGTCGTAGTCGCAGAAAAGTTTACTCAGTCAAGAAGTGTAGTCCACCGGTTTCATAACCTCGAATCCGAAGTCGTAGTCAGGTAGGTTACCTATAAGTCCTGACTAAAGGAAATTCTAACTGACCGAACTAGAGGAACGTCAGGTTCCCTGAGAGTTCTAAAAAGAGGTCGTAGTGTCAAGTTTTCGTAATTAAGAATTCGTGAGTCGAAAGAAATACCAGGTTGAAAGTGTAGATATGTACTGATGACCTTTTTTTACGTAAAAACTGATATGTCTGGAAACAGTCTTACTGATTCAGTTATTTTTGGTTAAGTCGATAACGTTATATATCATTATTAGATAGGAACGAGGTTTTGAATTAGAAATATAAATTCTACGATACTTATTTATATCTACGATTTTTGATGGTAGTTCTTCTTTAACTACTCGTAATTTTAGTATTTAAGAACTCTTTTGTATCTCCTAATAAAAAAAGAATAAATCTTATACATACTTATTTCGTTTTTTTTAATAATATAAAGGAATATCCGAAAATTATATCTCTACTTTATTGTGAAATTTTGTTTCCTATCCAATCACCATTTACCTAGATACATTAAGGTTTCGAAAACGTAAAGTCCATATCAGTATGTAATAATTGAGAAACATCTGACACTTTCAATTTTTATATTAACGTAAAGTCAAGATTTAAAAGAAAATTAACGGGATTGATACTAGGACCTTATAAAGAGGGAACAATCGACTGTGATATGATTCGAAACAGGCATCTTCCACTATTAACCTGAGGTCTTAATCTTTTGTTAAAACATGGACAAAGATTATACAAACGACGACAGACCTCCAATCGCCGAACACCCTGTGGGTCTTCTTAGATAGAGACAAAGTCGTCATTCCAGAGGTGTCTGTAAAAGGGTCACTCAAGGCATTACTTCGTTCAATGGTATCTGTCGGAGGAGGTCATGGGTTCTTCCACCGAAACGTCATTCAAGACTTCATATAGTGGAAGAGTGTATACTGTCTTTTACCTTGGTTGTTTTGTCTTGTGTCTCCTTTAATATGGTTCTGAATAAATAGTTCGACGTAAATTCATCTGTCCATAATCACATTTAAATCTGTTTATCTAGTTTTATACCACAGGTACAAAGTTACGGTAAGAGGGTTTAGTAGGGTAGGAGAGGAGAGGGAACGTCAGGTTTTCAGGTAACATATGTAGACACAGTCAGGTATAAGCTACGTCCTATGTCCTACGAACCCCGACCACGTACTCCTACTAGGTCTCTCTACTATACCCCACTCTCCACCCTCCCCCTAAGTCCTAACCCTCGAACATATGTGGGCACCACTTAAGTACAGTTACATACCGTTTTGGTTATGTCATAACATTTCATTTTATTTCATTTTTATTTTAAATTTTTTTTTTTTGAAGAACTTTTATCTTAACCTATTTTACAGTAATCGAATGTAAAACGTTTATAAAGAACTTATATTCTGTTTTGTATGTTTGATATTTTCAGTTTTAGTCATATAACATGAAGAAATCGTTATGGTTTTTTCTAGCAAGAAGTTTTTTGTGACTATTTTTTCGTTTTCGTTTAATTTTGTACCATTTTATAAACGTATTATATATACACTTTTTCGAATACGGATCTTTTATATTTCTTGAGAATTTTAAGTTATTTCTCTGTTTACTAGGTTAGATCTTTAACCTTTCTGTAAATTTAATCCTTTACCTATTTTTTAGACTCTCCGTGAATTGATTTCTTTAATGTCTCTACCGGTTATTTATGTAAATTTTTTTAGTTATAGACATCAGTAGTTCCTTTAAGGTTGGTATTAAACTATGATGACATATAGGTGAACTCCCTACTTTAATTCTGACCGTTCAACATAACTCGTACAGTTTGTTAACCATTGGGAGTATATAACGACAACTCTCACACGTATCTCACATTTTACCATTTTAAGAAACAGTTAGAGAATATTTCAATCGTATATAAATGTATATATCTAGTTAAGGTGTGGATCTATAAATGTATCATCTTACTTTTTATAGAGGTGTGTCAATACATTTACGTACATGTGCTTATAAACATGTCGAGATAACGATTCTCGATATTTGACTCTTTTTCGATTTACAGGTAGTAGTACATGGACTTATGTATTTCACACCACATAAATATGTTACTTTTTTTTTTCTTACATTTGATAACGTAGTAGGGTTATAAAGTTTTTATATAGGTCACTTTCTTTGGTTTTTCATTTTTTAATGTATGATACACTAAGATAAGTGTACTTAAACATCATGACAGTTTCGAAATCACTGTTTTTCAACCAAAGAACCCTGATCACCACTATATCCCATGAGTATTCCTTCCTCGTACTCCCTTTCAAATCCCCACTACCTATACACAACATAGAACTGGTACTGCACCAATGTACCCACCAAAACGTACAGTTTTGTGTAGTTTGTGTAATATAGTTTATATTTATTCATATAAATGTAAATAATTTATATTTATTCATATAAGTGTAAATAATTTATATTTATTTATATAAATGTAAATAATTTATATTTATTCATATAAATATAAATAATTTATATTTATTCATATAAATTAATACAGAGTTACATAAACCACTTCTCTACTTCGTATTTGAGTGTCGTACGTAATTTCGATTTCCATATTTTGAAGATCTTTATGTACATTCCCTTATAAATAAGTCGGAACCAAATTCTTTTACGAAGAATCTGTTCTGTTTTCTTTGTGGTTTATAAATTTTATGAGAATTCTTTTTTCCTTTTTATATATTTATAAACGTATATTCAGATTTATATAACCCAAAGGGACCACCAAGTCAACCATTCGGTAGACGGACGTCACATCCTCTGTGTCCAAGTTAGGGACCCAACCCTTCTAGGAGACCTCTTCCTGTCTGGTCCTCTCAGGGTACCCGAATCTTCTGACCGTCCGATGTCAGGTATCACAGTGTTCCTCAGTCCGCACTGACTTCGCTGACTCGTGGGTACGCACGTACGTATACGTGTAATCAAGGGTCATTTTATATAACATTTTTAATAAAAAATAAATAGATCTTTTTTTGAATATGACGAAAAAACGTTGTTACTCTTACCTAGAACTTCCGTAGTACGATTCACTTTATACAGTTAGTCTTTCCGTTTATGATACACGAGAGTGAACATACACCTTAGATTTTTACAATTTTAGTATCTGTACGTCTCATCTTAACACCACGGTCCGTTACCCCAACTTTCTTTATGCCTCTCTAAATAGTTTCCCATATACGAAGGTAAATATTCTACCTATCCAAGACCCCTAAATTATGTGTCATACCGTTAGTACAATTGGTATGATGACATAATAGATTAAGTTTCAACGACTCTCTCGTCTAGAATTTAGTAGAGTGGTTTTTTCTCTCTATTAATATATCAATATACTGAAATAACACCATTAGTAAAACATTATATATGCACAGTTGGTAAGGTAACATGTGGAATTGGAAGGTCTTACAATAAACAGTTATGCAGAGTTATTTCGATCCAGTCTCTTTGGTTTCGATACAAAAAGACTCCATCCCTCAGTTGATCTTTTACCGTATTTTATTAAACACTCACTGTTTTTAGAACATAAAGAACTAAACACACCATCAATTTACCCAATAACATTATTGTATGTTAACATTTTAACATTTCAATGACATTTTTGAGTGTTTATCGAATGTGAATTATATGGATTTGATATAAATACGTTTAATAGGAAATTAAATTTACATTCTCTTCCTTTTTACACTTACTTTTTCCATGTGACTCCGAGGTCTCCAGTGTAAAGTTTTTCAGTTAGTTGTTTTATATAAGTTCCTTGAGTTTTGCCTACCATAATTTTAACACTTTATCTTTCGTTTCTTCGTTTAAGAAGACTGTCAGGATTAGCGTACTCTTGTCGTTCCTGTTTTTTCGTTGAAGGTTTTCGTTTTCGAGTTTTAAGTTAACCGGTTAGACTTTCGTAGTCGGTTTTTGTCTTTTCAGATGTCGGAGGTTAATTCTCAACTTATGTAAAATTACTGTCGTGCTCCTTAGGGATGACGATGTTTCGATCGTTATGATACAATATCGTCGGAGGGGAAGATTTTCATGGACTTTTAGTCAGAGTGACTTTGTACTTGAGTCTTTTTTTCGTACGAGTATAAGGTATATTTTAATAATATCTTTTTTTTCGTATTGTTATTGGAACATCTTTTAATAGGACACGAATACATCACCTTTGGTTCTACGGGCCACGTTTAAAATGAAGTTTCTTTCCTGAACAACGGGGTCGACACCCATCAATCTGAAATCCCAGACAGAGAGATTCGAAAAACCGTCGTTGTATCTGTAGAGTGTGTTTAATGGTGGGAAAGACATTGTCGGTATAGGTTTGTTACTGACTTTGGCAAAATACTTGAGGACCGGTAGAACCGGGTTGAGTCTTGTGGAGATTTCTCGAGTGGCAGTCCGTTCGACTCCGATTGTGACCCTCACGGAAGTCGACCCGAAAAGAGGGACGGGTTATGTAGGGGAAGTAAGGGGTCAACAATTACGGTCCGTACATAATTAAGTATAAGGTGTACGGTAGCAGAGAGTCTCGCACTAAGGGTCCCTTATGTTAGCTGTTTTCGGACCTTCTACATGAGTGTTTATTCACCTTTGATTGGTTTGTAAAGTTTTATTCAATTTTCTTCAAATTCTTATGTATCTTATACACTTTATTGTCGTTTTTAGTCTTAAGTTTTATTAAAGTAATACTCTCCAGCCTCTTTCTCAAAACCTTTATCTCTTCGTGGACCTTCGTCTTTACTTCCATAATTATTTTGGTAAAGACTCTTACATTTAAGCACGTCGGTGACACTTTTTGTCATCCCTCTAAAAAGGTTTTTTGATTTTTATCTTGATAGTATACTGGGTCTTTAAGATGAGGACCCATTTTCGATTTTTTTTTTTTTTTTCTTTCTTTGAAATTAAATTTTTAATACACGTGGAGTTATAAGTACCGTCCCAATAATTNTGACACTTTTTGTCATCCCTCTAAAAAGGTTTTTTTATTTTTATCTTGATAGTATACTGGGTCTTTAAGATGAGGACCCATTTTCGATTTTTTTTTTTTTTTTCTTTCTTTGAAATTAAATTTTTAATACACGTGGAGTTATAAGTACCGTCCCAATAATTTTTATAGGTTCTACATCTTCGTTGGATTCCCAGGTAGTTGTCTTCTTACTTTTCTTTTTACTACATCACACGTATATATACATAATTATACAACTGTTTTAAAACGACAAACGTCGTCGTGCCTATCTGAACCATATATGAACCTCATACAATACGATTCACTTCACAGTCTACACACACACACGAATCAGTCAAACAGCAGAGACTGAGACACTGGGGTACCTGACATCGGGAGGTGTAAGAAGAAAGGTTCCCGAAGAGGTCCGTTCTTATGACTTCACTCAACGGGAGAAGGAGGAGATTCCTTTACAGTCTGTCTATTTGTATTTGTGACGTAACGTAGTGAATATACATTTTAGATTTGATATGTTGTTTGATCATTTATGTTGTTTTCCATCAGAGTGTCTATATCACTTGTTTGATCACCACTGGTCACCCCTCACCTTTCCCCCTACCCGTTATGTGCCCATCCCTAATTATCCATGTTTAACAATACATCTTTTAGTCAATATTCTTATCTAACATGTTGTTCCCCCTATTACCTTATATCGACATTTTAACACGAAGGGACCATCGAGTCTACCATTTGTTAGACGGCTGTTACCCCTTCTGGACCCAAGATAAGGACTCAACCTTTCTAGGGGACCTCCTCTCGTACCGTTGGGTAAGGTCATAAGAACGGACCTCTTAGGGGTACCTGTCTTCTCGGACCGTCCGATGTCTAGTACCCCAGAGTTTCTATACCTGCGTTGAGTCACTGATTCGTGTTTTGTCGTGTATGACATGTTATACCCCCTTCAAAGTCTTTCTTTTTCTCTTTGAGAAAGTATTTAACAAGTTTAAACCTCTTTATTATACTGACCTATTTGTACTAGTCAAGTCAAGTCGAGTCAGTGATCCAGCACAGACTGAGAAACACTGGGGTACTTAGAGTCATGCGGTCCGGAGGGACAGGTAGTGGTTGAGAGCCTCAAGTGAGTCTGAGTGCAGGTAGCTCAGTCACTACGGTAGGTCGGTAGACTAGGAGCCAGCACGGGAAGAGGAGGACGGGGGTTAGGGAGTGTCGTAGTCTCAGAAAAGGTTACTCAGTTGAAGTGTACTCCACCGGTTTCATGACCTCAAAGTCGAAATCGTAGTAAGGAAGGTTTATTTAGGGTCCCAACTAGAGGAAGTCTTATCTGACCAACCTAGAGGAACGTCAGGTTCCCTGAGAGTTCTCAGAAGAGGTTGTGGTGTCAAGTTTTCGTAGTTAAGAGACCACGAGTCGGAAGAAGTGTCAGGTTGATAGTGTAGGTATGTACTGGTGACCTTTTTAGTATCGGGACTGATCTGCCTGGAAACAACCGTTTCATTACAGAGACGAAATCTCATCCGATAGATCCAACCATATTGAAAGGTAGGTTCCTCATTCGCAGAAAATTAAAGTACCACGTTAGTGGTCGACGTCACTAAAACCTCGGTTTGTTTTTTTATTTCAGACTGTGACAAAGGTGACAATGGGGTTGATAAAGGGTACTTCACTACCCCGGCCTCCGGTACAGAAGTAAAAGACTTACAACTCGAAATTCGGTTATAAAGGTGAGAGGAGAAAGTGAAAGTAGTTCTTTAACAAATCAAGGAGGAGTGAAAGACGGTATTCCCACCACAGTAGACGTACAGACTCGAAAAACTATAAAGAGGGTCGTTAGAACTAAGGTCGAACACAAAGAAGGTCGGGTCGCAAAGAGTACTACATGAGACGTATCTTCAATTTATTCGTCCCACTGTTATATGTCGGAACTACATGAGGAAAAGGATAAACCTTGGTCAGACAACAAGGTACAGGTCAAGATTGACAACGAAGGACTGGACGTATGTCTAAAGAGTTCTCCGTCCAGTCCACCAGACCATAAGGGTAGAGAGAGTCTTAAAAGGTGTCAAATAACACTAGGTATATCAGTTTCCGAAACTGTATCAGTTATTTCGTCTTTATCTACAAAAAGACTTTGAGAGAACGGAAAAGGTACTAGGTCACTTACAACCGTTAAACTGGAGACCAAGGAGACTGAAAAGATTTAGGTCGAACTTACAGTCCTTCAAGTACCAAGTACATAATGACTTCGGACTGAACCTCTTAAAACTCGTAAGGAAATGATCGTACACTCTACTCACGTTAACACACCATCAAACTCTTAAGAAACCGTAACGGAAAGAAACCCTAACCTTACTCTTGACTGGAAAAGGTCAGGACACCGGTGACACCTCAAAAGGTTTAAACGACCGTATAACTCACGTCGTGAAAGTGTCGTAGTAGAAACTCCTAAACTTTATCGAGGTGACCTTAAGGTAGTGGAGGTGATCGAAACAAGTATCACTACGAAAGATTCCGGGTGAACTGAAGTGTAAGGTCCTATAGACCGAGATCCAATCATTAGTGTGGTAACACTAATAGGCCCAGTACTTCTAGAAAAAACATGTCAAGAAGACACATAAGAACGGTCGAGAAGAATTATAGAAGACGAAGACAATCCAGGTCTGGTAAAGACAGGAAATAACTCGGGTAGAAACGTACTTTATAAGGGAACCATAGAGATTAAAAGAACTTCTCTAGAGATCAGAAAGGGTAAGAAAAGAAAAGGAGATAAAGAAACGCAAATAGTAACTTCTTCCGAAAGAATGGAGAAGAACGAGAAGAAACCTTGAGACGTAAGTCTACGAATATAGAAAGGAAAAGAGGAAACGTAAAGTGAAGAGAAGAAGAGTGTCGATAAACATTCTGGAGGGGTCTGTCGGTAAAACGAAAAAACGTAAAGAAAAGGTACACCTACCAGAACTAGGGACAGAGGACATGTTACAGTGCTTGGAGTAAAGTATCAAGAAGTCCGTGAGATAGATAGTCTAGATCCGGGAATTTAGATGAACAGTGAAGGTGACATGTTAGTATTCCCTAAACTAAATCCAGTATGGACTTACCAGCTCGTCAAAAGGGATGAAAGAAGTTAAATTCAGACTTAAACGATTATTCCTCAAGTACTAGACTCGGTGTCAGTCGAGGACCAGGACAAAAACAACTGACATATCTCGAAGAGGTAGAAACCGACGTTTCTTATATTAGTTCGACTAAAACCACAATTGGTAGACCACTACAGGTACACACCTCAGAAGAGAACACAACAACCTTCTCCCACAAACGATACTGGTCACGTAAAAGAACCGTTTTGAGATAATCAGAAACGGGACGAACTAAGACATAAGGTTCCGGTTTAAACGGACAATGCGGTACACAAAGAACTGAAGGATGAAAACGTAAGGTCAGGGGATATTACTTTTCCTGTGTAAAAACCCCACAATCAAGATTTTCCAGAACATCCAGAAGTATCTTGGAAAGTTGAAGTCGAAGAAGTCACAATGACCAACCCCGTATCTGAAACTAATGGCACTATAATTTACCAAACGGAATCTTTACTTGTCTCTAGTAAGACGGCAAAAACTCTACGTAGGTTCATGACGTAAAGTCTGAGAAAACAACTGGTACTACCGATGAGGTAAAGAAGACTCCCTAAGGACGGGTGTCATCATCTATATTACCAGTAGACTCACTTTAAGTGGGTAAGGTCAGGCAAAATCAAGTGACTAAGGATCTTACAGTTGCAGGTGAGAACGGTAGAGAACAAACTGGTGGAGGTTAAATGGAACTAAGTACCTGGATTGTAAGGTCCAAGGATATGTTATAAAGAGAAATGTCGTAGCCTGGAACGAAGATAGTGGTCAGTGTAGGTGTCGACCCATAACAAAAACGAAACCGAGGTAGGGAAGTAAGGAAGACCTCAATAAAGGGGTGACTAGAGTTCATCGTATAACCCGTGGATGACTGAACCACTCAAGGAGAAAGTCATAGGATGATAAAACGGAAAAGTATGACAAGTACTCCAAGAGTTCCGTTCTTATTACTTCACCGGGAAGAGGTCACCTGGTGTAAGACAGTCTTGAGAGGTGGTACTGGACGGGTATCTGTTCTGGTATTGCCTATTTCGTCTAATATTTCCCACACTCCCTTTGTCCTCTTTTGATATTATTATCAAAATTTCGTACGTAAGAGATATTAAGATAGTAATATTTCAAAACTTGATCTTTTTACGATTACGTACTATAATCTTCCGTGTTCAAAACAGAGACAACCTCTTCTCCCTCACTCGTTTCTCACACATTATAAGATAAAAAACTGGGTAAATACAAGTGAAACACTATTAAATAGTTATACGGTTGGTAATAAACAGTTGAAAAGACAGTCACAAAAACAAAGGTATTTTTTCCCTTGTATTACATGACAAGAAAGTATTTATATAAAATGTACTCATTTGATTAAAATAAAAGATAAGATACGTGAAAAATGTAAAGCAGACTCTTACACACACTGTTACATGTCATACCCCTTATATCAGTTATAAATACATCATAGAAACATATCAAATATATTGATCTAAATAACACCACTAGTAAAATTTTAAATATCTTTGTAACTCAGTGATATAACACATTGTCATTGATTGTATCACAACATCTTGTAAATTTGAAGTTTTAGTTTATCTGTCTGTATGTTTTTCCCTAGTATAAACACCAATAGTCTCAACCATCTACCCTTCTCCCCGTTAACCTCCTTCTACCATTTTTCCAATTTACAGTTTAGTATTCTATTATTTATAGTCTCTGTTACATGTTGTACTATTATTGTTAATTGTGAAGACATACTATATAGTCTTTCAATTCTTTCATTTGAGATTCTAAAGTGTGATTCTAAGTGACAGAAATTAAAACATACATATACTTCACTATCTACGAGTGATTTGAATAATACTATTGGTAAACTACCATTTATATTCGGTTTCGTAATACGACATATGTAATTTGAACATGTAAGTCAAGTCAAGTCAAGTCAAGTCAGCGAGTCAGCACAGACTGACAAACACTGGGGTACTTAGTGTCGTGTGGTCCGGAGGGACAGGTAGTGGTTGAGGACCTCAAGTGAGTCTGAGTGCAGGTAACTCAGTCACTACGGTAGGTCGGTAGAGTAGGAGACAGTAAGGGAAAGGAGGAGGGAGGGTCGAAGTCTCAGAAAAGGTCACTCAGTTGGGAAACGTACTCCACCGGTTTCATGACTTCAAAGTCGAAATCGTAGTAAGGGAGGTTTTTTAGGGTCCCGACTAGAGGATGTCTTACCTGACCCACCTAGAGGAACGTCAGGTTCCCTGAGAGTTCTCAGAAGAGGTTGTGGTGTCAAGTTTGCGTAGTTAAGAAACCGCGAGTCGGAAGAAGTGTCAGGTTGAGAGTGTAGGTATGTACTGGTGTCTTTTTTGGTATCGGAACTGATCTGCCTGGAATCAACCGTTTCATTGCAGAGACGAAAACTTATACGATAGATCCAACCAGTATTGAAAAAAAAGTTCCTCATTCGCAGAAAATTAAAGTGACATACGGTTAATATAGAGTTATCTTCTTTTTTTTATTTATTTAACATTCATAATTCTTTGAAAATATTTTAAATTATAATAACTTTGTAGATTAATCACTTGTGTAAAAAATCTTGGCTCTTATCTTTTCAATCCAAAAAGAAAATAAAAAAGGTTGTTAAGTAAAAACAATGCAAAACGATTTCATAACCGAACACTCGTTTACCTTTTTCATTTAATTGACTAGGAAGTATCGTCTATTCAACTCTTCCTGACTGACTCTTCGACAAAGAATCCTTTTGCAATTTCTTTAAAGTAAGACTCTCTGAGTGAACACTCCTCCTAAGGTTTCTCAAGACACAACACTGACCAAGGAAAACCAAATAAAAGGCGGAACACGACGAGATGAAAGTCGTGAGTAAGAAGACGAACAAAAGAAACTAAGGTATTAAAAAATTATAGAGGACATAAGACAGGAAAGGACAAACTGAAGAATTATTTACGAAAATACAAAGAAAGAAAGAAAATAGGAGAAGAGTCTCATAATAATTAAATAAAAATTAATTGATTAAAAATTTAACTTCCTATTAACGAAATGTCTTAAAACAAAAGACAGTTTTAAGTTGTACTTAGTCGGTATTCATTTGTGTATCGGAGAGGGAAAACTTGGAGGAGGGTAGAGGGAGGGGTAGGGTAGGGAGATCCAACTACGTCTCGGGGACAAACTCAAAGCACTCAGTATGTGGTTTAAGGGCAACCGATAGATAAAATATATACCATTACATTCAAAGGTACAATAAGAAAGTTATGTAGAGTGGGAGAGGAGGGGAGAGGGATATAGGTATTCAAATAAGAGATGCAGACAAAGAGGTAACGACTGGACGTTTATCTAAGAAGTCATGGCAAAAAGATCTAAGGCATATATACTCAATCATCTGTTACAAATAGAAAGAGAAACACTGAATGAAGTGAGATATATTATCCGAAATCGAAGTAGGGGAGTAATCTTGACTGAGTGTATACAAGGAAACATACCGACTCATTATAAGGTAACGTAAATACATGGTGTGGAAAAAATAGGTAAGTAGACAACTACCTGTGGATCCAACGAAGGTACAAGATCGATAACATTTAGCACGACGTTACTTGTTACCCTATGTACACAGACAAAGTTAAACCAAAGGAGTCCATATACGGATCCTTAGTCTAACGACCCAGTATACCACTAAAATAAGGGTCAAAAATTTTTTTAGAGGTATGACAGAAGGTATCACCGATATAGTTAAATGTAATGGTGTTGTCACGTTCTCGCAAGGGAAAAGAAGTGTGGAAGAGGTCGTAAATAACAAATATCTGAAAAACTACTACTAGTAAGACTCACCACACTCCACTATAAAGTAACATCAAAACTAAATGTAAAGAGATTATTTCTTGTTACAGCTCGTAGAAAAGTACACAAACAATCGGTAGACATACAGAAGAAACCTATTTATAGACAAATCCAGAAAAAGGGTGTAAAACTAATCCAACAAAAAGACCATAACTCAATATACTCGACTAATATATAAAATCTTTAATTAGGAAACAGTCAACAAAGGAAACGATAATAAAAGAGGGTAAGACTCCCAACAGAACAAATATCAAAAGAAACGACACGTCTTCGAAAATTCAAATTAGTCCAGGGTTAAGAAATGAAAACAAAAATAAAGGTAATGAGATCCTCCACCCAGTATCTTTTAGAACGAAACTAAATACAGTTCACAAGACGGATACGAAAGGAGATTCTCAAAATATTAAAGACCGAAACGTAAATCGAGAAATTAGGTAAAACTCAAATAGAAATACATACCAGAATTTTTCACAAAATTAAAATAAGAAAATGTACATCGACAGGTGAAAAGGGTCATCGTAAATAACTTCTTCGACAAAGACAGGTAACATATAAGAACGGAGGAAACAGTTTTTATTTCATGGGTATGTACACACCCAAATAAACCCCCGAAAGATAGAACAAGGTAACCGGATACGAAGACAAAAACACGGTCATAGTATGACAGACCTACTGACATCGAGACGTCATATTGGACTTCAGTCCTTTCAACTAAGGTGGTCGAGGTAAGAAGAAAGAGTTCTGACGAAACCGATGAGTCCGAAAAAACCCAAAGGTATACTTGACACTAAAAAAAGGGGATCAAGGTACTTTTTACTGTAACCGTTAAACTATCCCTAGTGTACCTTAGGAATCTAACGTAAACCATCAGTAAAAGTGTCATGACTAAGAAGGATGGGTCCTTGTACCTTATAGAGAGGTGGACAGATACGGTAGAAACTAAAGAAATTAGTCACAGAATACTAAAAGACACATGTCGAGAAAAAAGAGGAATCCATTCAAATAAGGATCTATAAAATAAGAAAAACAACGTTACCACTTACTCTAACTAAGGAATTAAAGAGAAAGACTAAAAAGTAAAAATCATATATCTTTACGTTCGCTAAAGACACATAACTCAAACATAGGACTCTCAAACGATTTAAGTGACTAATCGAGATCATTAAAAGACTATGACAGAAACCCCAAAAGTAAAAAAAAATAAATAAAAATTTAATTAATTAAATAAATAAAATGAAATGTTATAACATAACCAAAACGGTATGTAACTGAACTTAGACGGTACCCACATGTACACAACGGGCAGGACTTGGTGGGGGGGGGGNACCGCTAAGCAAAGTGTATTCTTTTAAATGTACAAAGTTACGGTAAGAGGGTATAGTAGGGTGGAAGCGGGAGAGGGCGTCTCAGGTTTTCCGACCAGTTATGTAGACACAGAGAAACCGTCAGAACGTATGTCCCAATAGCAATAGTAGAAATATTTAAGGTATATACACACAATCATATGACGTAACCACAAAAAGAAAGACCGAATGAAGTGAGACATACTATCCGAGGTCAAAGTAGGTGGAGTAATCTTGACTAAGTTTCCATAAGAAAAATCACCGACTCATCATAAGGTAACACATATACATGGTGTTGAAAGAATAGGTAAGTAGACGACTACCTGTAGATCCAACGAAGGTACAGGACCGATAATATTTATCACGACGTCACTTGTAACCCCATGTGCAAAGAGGAAATTAAGACCAAAGGAGTTATACATACGGGTGGTCACCCTAACGACCTAATGACCTTTATTTTCGTTTTTATTTGTTTAGCCTGGATTTATTTTAATTTTCGAAAACGTGTCGTTTCCTTTGATATTCGTTCTACTTTTCTGTCGGAAGTCTTACTCTCTTTTATTATCGTTTACTTCGTTACCTTTTTTTTTAATTAGAGTTTTTATATGTTCGTTGAGGACGTCGAGTTAAGGTCTTTTTGTTTTCTGGGTTAGTTTTTTACCCGGTTTCTTGATTTGTCTGTAAAGAGGTTTCTTCTGTATGTCTACCGATTGTTTGCGTACTTTTCTACGAGTTGTAGTGAATAATAGTTTCTTTACGTTTAGTTTTGGTGTTACTCCATGGTCAGTCTTACCGACGATAGGTTTTCAGATGTTCGTTATTTACGATCTCTCCCATACCTATTTTCCCTTAGAGGAATGCGACAACTACCCTTACGTTTGATCATGTCGGTGGTCCCAAAAGATACATGTTATAGTACAGTAGACGTTTGTCACTCTCGAAGTGAAGAACAAAAGGATAGACCTAAAGAAAATAAAGAAAAAGTAGAGTAACGACATCGATTCTGAAGGTTTTGATACAACTATTATCACCACTTTCACCTATGGACACAGAACAAGGACTAGAATCCCACTTACGAAAGTCTAAAAGTGGTAACTCTTATTACAAACGACATCCTAATAGTATATACTGGAACTGATACAACTCCATCCAAGTGAGATACGGGTAAAAAACTTCTCAAAATTAGTATTTACCTAAGACTTAAAACTATTTCCAAAAAAGACGTAGATAACTCTAATAGGATACAAAAAAAGACAAATTTAAACACTTATACTACATAGTGTAACTAATGAGACGTATATAACTTCTTAGGAACGTAGCGACTTTATTTGGTTTGAACTAGTACCACATACTCGAAAAATTACACAACGACTTAAGACAAACGATTTTAAAACAAACGCTGAAAACGTAGATACAAGTAGTCACTATAACCGGACTTCAAAAGAAAAAACACAACAGAAACAGACCAAAACCATGGTCCCACTACAACCGGAACATCCCACTCAATGACAAAGGAAACTAAGGGTAGATAAACCGTACCTCAATACCTTGGTCTACGGTACTAGAGTCGAAAAACTTGCAACTTAAAATTCGGTAAAAAACGTGAGAGGAGAAAGTAAAAGTAATTCTCCTAGGAATCGAGAACAAATGAAAGACGGTATCCGCACCACAGTAGACGTATAGATAAGTCAAATCCAGTCAAGTCAGCGAGTCAGTACAGGTTGAGATACTCTGGGTACGTGACGTTGTGAGGTTCGAAGGGATAGGTAGTAGTTAAGAACCTCAAACGAGTTTGAATACAGGTGACTTAGCCACTACGGTAGGTTGGTAGAGTGGCATACAGTAGGGGAATAGGACACTGGGAGTTAGAACAGGTCGTAGTCCCAGAAAAGATTGCTCAGTCGAAAATCGTAGTCCATCGGTTTCATAACCTCAAAGTTGACCTCGCAGTCAAGAAGGTTACTTATCAGTCCTGACTAAAGGGGATCCTAACTACCCAACCTAGAGAAACGTCAGGTTCCCTGAGAGTTCTCAGAAGAGGTTGTGGTGTCGAGTTTTCATAGTTAAGAAACCACGAGTCTAAATATCAGGTTGAGAGTGTAGGTATGTGTTGAAGACCTTTTTGGTATCGAAACAGATCTACCTGGAAACAGGCGTTTCATTACAAAGACGAAAATTGGATCTACGACAGATCTAAACAGTATCGAAAAGAAGGTTCCTCGTTCACAGAAAATTAAAGTACCGACGTCAGTGGTAGACGTCACTAAAACCTCGGGGGGTTTTATTTCAGAGAGTGACAAAGGTAACAAAGGGGTAGATAAATGGTACTTCACTACCCTGTTCTACAGTACTAGAATCAAAAGACTTCAACTCGAAATTCGGTTGTAAAGGTGAGAGGAGAAAGTCAAAGTAGTTCTCCGATAAATCAAGAAGAAGTGAAAGACGGTATTCCCACCACAGTAGACGTATAGACTCAAATAACTATAAAGAGGACCGTTAGATCTAAGGTCGAACACGAAGTAGGTCGGACCGTAAAGTGTATTATATAAGACGTATATTCAATTTATTCGTCCCACTGTTATATGTCGGAACTACATGAGAAAAAGACTAAACCTTGGTCAGATAACAAGGTACAGGTCAAGATTGACAACGAAGAACTGGACATATGTTTAAAGAGTCCTCCGTCCATTCCACCAGAACATAAAGATGGACAAATTCTTTAAAAATCACACAACACTGGGTATGTCAGTTTCCGAAATTGTATCATTTATTTCGTCTACAAAAAGACCTTGAGAGAACGATAAAACTACTAGGGTGTCTACAACCGTCAAACTAGAGACCAAGGAGACGGAAAAGCTTTTTGTCAAACTTGTAGACCTTCAAGTGTAAAGTACATGACAACTTCGGACTGAACTTCTTAAAATTCGTAATGAAACGATTGTACACTCTACTCACGTTGACATACAATCAAACTTGTAAGAAACCGTAACGGAAAGAAACCCTAACCTTACATTTACCTGAAAAAGGTCAGGACACCGGTAACGACTCAAAAGGTTTAATCAACCGTATAACTCACGTCTTAAAAGTGTTATAACAGAAAATTCTTTAACTATTCGATCTTAAGATAATGGAAGTGGTCGAAACAAGTATCACTACGAAGGATTCCGGGAGAACTGAAACGTGAGATTCTACAGACCGAGAACCACTAACTAGCGTGGTAGTACCAATGGACCCAGTAATTCTACAAAGAACATAACAAGAAGACACATAAGAAAGGTGGAGGAGAATTATAGAAGACGAGGATAATCCAGGTATAGTAAAGACAGGAAATAGTTCGGGTAGAAACGTATTTTACAAGGGAACCATAGAGATTAAAAGAACTTCTCTATAGATTGGAAAGGGTAAGATAAAGGGAGACAAAGAAACGTAACCAGACTCCCTCCGAAAGTATAGAGAAGAACGATAAGAAACCTTGAGACTTAAGTCTACGAAAATAGAAAAGAAAAGAGGAAACGGAAGTGACGAGAAGAAAAAAGTCGACAAACATTCCGAAGGAGTCTGTCGGTAAAACGGAAAAAACGTAAAGAAAGACAAACCATACCATAACCAGTGGTAGAGAACACGTTACAGTACTTGAGGACAGGTATCAAGAAGTCCGTGAGATAGTCTAGATTAGGGAACTTAGATAAACAGAGACAGTGACATATTAGAATTCCCTAAACTAAATCCAGTATTAACTTGTCAGATCACCAAAATGGATGAAAGAAGTTAAATTCAGACTTAAAACGTTATTCTACAAGTATTAGACTCTGTGTCAGTCGAGGATCAAAACAAAAACGACCGACATATCTCGAACAGGTAGAAACCGACGTTACTTATACTAGTTGGACTAAAGTCATAACTGGTAGATAACTACAAGTGTCCTGAAAGTTTTTATTCAACTTATTATCACTACCTTAACACATGGGAACATAATAAGGAATAGAATCTCCTTTACGAAATTTCAAAAAGTGACGACTTTTATCACACACGACACCCAAAACAGTATGTACTGAAAATGGTATAACTACATATAAGAGAGATACGGGTGAAAGACCCCTCAAAAATAGTATTTATCCAAAGATTAAAATAGTTTTCGAAAGAGACGTAGACAACTCTAATAGTATACCGAAAATAGAGAGTCAAATAATTATATTTCATAGTGTAACAAACTAAATATATAACTTCTTAGAAGTGTAGGGATCCTGTTTCAGGTAAACTTGTATTATATACTAGGAAAATAACATACAACCCAACAAACGTTCTTAAGACAACTCGTAAAAACGTAGATACAACTAGTTACTATAATCGAACATTAAAAGAGAAAAAAAAACCACCATAGGAAGAGGTCAAAACCATAGTCCCATTACCACCGGAGTATCTTACCAAAAACCGTAAAAAGAGGGAGACGTTTAAAAGACTTCAAACTTGGTATAGACAAAATAAAGAAGAGTCTTACAAACCATTTTAGCGGACACATCGGTAGACCGGGACCTGTAAAAAACAACCTTTTAAAACTAGTGCAAAGTTAAAGTCACGAACACTACCAGACAAGTATAAAAAATAAAGAAGGACCTAGTCAGAACCTTATAATTTGAAAAGATTTTTAAACAGGTAAAGAAGGTTCAATAAGTAAAATAACCGTATATCAACGATTATCATCAGAGAAAATTAGTAAACATAAAGACACAACAGACGACTTTGAACAGAAAAAAATAAAGATTAAAATAACTGAACTTAGAATGAAAAAAAGAACTACTTAGACTGATTACCAGACAGTCAAAATAAATGGGAGAGTTTCTTGGTTGAAAATCAAAATAATTAGGAACGATAACAGAGGAAGTGAAAAAAAAAGTAAATAAAGACGAAATACTAAATGCTTGGGTCCATAATACGTGACGTCCTTCTCGGAAGTGACAGACTTGGAGGTCCCTTATCCCTTTTGTAGATATCTATAGTTAATCCACGTAGACCACGTTTAATAGTAAATTTCGAACAAAAAGGAATAATTTAAAGACAGACCTAATAGATAGGTAACCATACTTACCCTACAATTTCAGGGGGTGATAATAGAACAATAACAGTTAAAGGGGAAATTATCAACAATCGTAAACGGAATACATAACTCCACGAGGACAAAACCCACGTATACATTAATATTAACGATATAGAAGGAGAACCTAGCTAGGGAACTAGTAATACATCACAAGAAGGAACAGAGAACATTACCAGAAAAAGTTTTCAGACAAAGTAGACTATACTCATAACGATGAGGTGGACAAAAATTTAAAGACAAACGTACCTTATGGAAATAACTCGGGGAGTGAAAGTCGATCACAAACAGGGAGTCAAGTTTCACCCAGAGTACATTTGTCGTATATATTCCCAAAACAAAAACATAAGTAAGTCGATTAGACACAGAAAACTGACCTAGTAAGTCAGATAAATTTAAATTCCATTTAATAACTATACATGTACACTAATCTAACCAATTAAAAGACACTACTATCAAAAGTCAGACAGACGGGAGACTAGCTCTTTCTATTCTCCCAATATTTTCGAAGGACTACCCTATACTTCTGGATGTTCTGAAAGATCTGAATTGTGTGTTTTTTTCTACAGGAAAAGTAATATCCCGTGACCTTACGTTTTCATCCTTCAGTTCTTTGTGGACCTTATTGTCCGTTTAAACCGGAACCTCATACCTTACTTCGTCCCGTTTCTGATTATCTTAAGACGGTTCTCTTACGTGACCAGTATCGTTTGTGGGAGAAGGTTGTTGTGTTCTCTTCTGAAATGTGTACCTGTAGAGGTCTACCAGTTGTGACTTTAGTCTAAATAATATAAGAAACGTAAGTTTCTACCTTTTTGAGATATGTCAGTCGTTTTTGTTCTGACCCTCGATTGACACCGAGTCTAGTACTTAAGGAATATATGTCACCTTCACTCTTTATCTAAATTCCCTGATCTAGATTATCTGTCTCACGGATTACTTGATACCTGTCTCCAGTTCTGTAACATGTCCTCTGTCCCTCGTTCTGGTAGGAGTTCTTTTTCTTTACGTTTTTTCGTTTTACCAACAGACTCTCCTGAATGTTTATCGACACTTTTCTTCTCTTCGGTTTTGGTTTCCTCTTTCCTTTTCTATATGAGTAAACTTAAGTGTCAAGGTTTTATATCGTTCCTCTCTATTCTTTCGGAAGGAGTCACTAGTCACGTTCCTTTATCTCCTTTGGTTATCTTACCCCTCCTGATCTCTAGGGAAGTTCTTTTAATCTCTATGGTCCCCTTGTAAAGTACGTTTCTACCCGAGCTATTTCCCGTCTTCACCATACCTGGATTGTTTTCGTCTTCTATAATTCTTCTCCAACGTCCTTATGTGTCTTCTTGACATGTTTTTTCTAGAAATACTGGATCTATTAGTGTTACCACACTAGTGATTAGATCTCGGTCTGTAAGAACTTACGTTACAGTTCACCCGGAATCCTTCGTAGTGATGCTTGTTTCGATCACCTCCACTACCTTAAGGTCAACTCGGTAAGTTTAGGATTTTCTACTACGTCACTTTCACGACCTTAGTTATACGATCTTTTAAACCTTTTGAGTCGTCACCGGTGTCCTGAACTTTTCCAGTCAAAAGTAAGGGTAGGGTTCTTTCCGTTACGGTTTATTAAAAATTTGATGGTGTGTTAAAGTGAGTAGAGTGCACAATTGTTTAATTAGGAGTTTTAATAGGTTCGGTCCGAAGTCGTTATACACTTGACACTTGAAGGTCAACAAGTTCGACCCAAATCTTTTCCGTTTCCTTGGTCTTTAGTTTGACGGTTGTAGACAACCTAGTACCTTTTTCGTTGTCTCAAGGTCTTTTTGTAGATAAAGACGAAATAACTAATAAGGTTTCGGAAACTGACACACCTAGTATTATTTAACACCTTTTAAGACTTTCTCTACCCTTATGGTCTGGTGGACTGGACGGAGAACTCTTTAGACATACGTCCAGTCCTTCATTGTCAATCTTGACCTGTACCTTGTTGTCTGACCAAGGTTTATTCTTTCCTCATGTAGTTCCGACATATAACAATGAGACTAATAAATTGAATATATGTCTGATGTAGTACTCTTTAAGACCCGACCTCCTTCGTGTTCGACCTTAGTTCTAACGATCCTCTTTAGAGTTATTCGAGTCTATACGTCTACTGTGGTGGGAATCACCGTCTTTCACTTTTTGATTTCTCGGAGAACTACTTTCACTTTCTCCTCTTACTTTTACAACCGAATTTCGAGTTGTAAGTCTTTTGATTCCAGTACCGTAAGTCAGGGTAATGAAGTACCGTTTATCTGTCTCTTTGTCGTGTTTGTCACCGTCTGAAAAAAAAAAATCGAGGTTTTAGTGACGTCTACTACTGACGTCGGTACTTTATTTTTCTACGAATGAGGAACTTCTTTTCAATACTGGTTAGATCTGTCGTATAATTTTCGTCTCTGTAATGAAAAGGTTGTCTCCAGGCAGATCAGATCCGATACCAAAAAGGTCATCAATACATACCTACACTCTCAACGTGAGATTTCTTTTGACTGGTGTCTTCTTGACCACGAAAACTTGACACCACAACCTCTTCTAAGAACTCTCAGGGAACCTGACGTTCCTCTAGGTTGGTCAGGTAGGATTTCCTCTAGTCAGGACCTACAAGTAACCTTCCTGACTACGATTTCGACTTTGAGGTCATGAAACCGGTGGACTATTCTTCTCGACTGAGTAAACTTTTCTGGGACAACGACCCTTTCTAACTTCCACTCTCCTCTTCCACTGTTGTCTCCTACTCTACCAACCTACCGTAGTGACTGAGTACCTGTACTTAAACTCAATCGAGATCCTCAACCACTACCTGTCCCTCCGGACCGTACGACGTCAGGTACCCCAGTGTTTCTCGGACTGTGCTGACTTACTGACTTGACTTGACTAACCATACATATTAGGACAATGGTAAATGAAATAGTAAAAACTAAACAAAAGTGTCTAGAAGAAAAAGAGAACACAAAGGATAGATCACTTCAATGAAAACGGACACAACATCACAACCAAAACACCACGATTTAAGAGAATCGAAAATGAATAGACGTTTCGAAAACTAAAGAGGAAACTTAGACATCCTATAGGGACGACTTATCTCCTTAGAACCAACATCTAAAAAAGAAAATAGTGAAATTCATATAGGAAGATGAGAAAAGACCTGACGTCAAAGACAACTTTCTAGTCTACAATCGGAATACCCCTAGAGGAATATACAATAAGCAACGAAAAGGGAACGACAAAAGGTGTAAAAAGGAAACCAAAATTAAAAACAATCAAACCAATTATGTACAGAACCGTACAAAGGGGAACCCAAATAGGACATACTTTGAGAACCCGAAAGACCTCGAGTCATCGATAAAGGAAAGGATACAATCTTTTTAAAAGTGGATATTAGAGGAATTTATTAAAAATTACGGGAAAGAAAAGGAAAAGAAGAAGACTCTGGTGATATTAAACTTACAACCTCATGAATTACAACAAGGTCACAATCAACGAGGTAACACGGAGAAACACCAGGGTACCTTACATCGGGTGGTCGAGGAGACAGGTCTCTTAAGAGGTCTCTAGAGACTCTATCAAGATTAAAGGAAAGTAAGGAAAAATAAATAAGAAGAGACAAAGTCAATAAAGGTGGCAAGATAGAACGTCGAGTCAATGGGTAAGAAGACAGAGTCAATAAGACGATAACGAAGAGAGATCACATAAAAATAGAGTCAATAACATAATAAGTAACGACTAACAGATAAGAGAGAAAAAGGATCCAGGAACAATTTGTAAAAAACATAGAAAACTTAGGAACAGAGGTAAGATAAACAGACATGGAAGTAAAATAAAGGTTCTAAAACCTAGTAGAAATGATAATAATAAGACTCAAGAAAGAATCCAATTGACGGGGACAGAAGAAGTAAATAAACCAGAACACCTGAAAATGATATAAGAAAGTAGACAACGAACAAAGAGACAGAAAAGTAAAACGAATTCAATGACATAAACCCCAGGAGATAGACGTCCGACCTTCCGGTATCAAGGAGAATTAGTACCACAGACGGGGAACACCCACCCCAACCTGGTCATGGAAAACTTGCAAAAGACCAACCTCCCTGACCACAGACACAAGACCACCCACCTCGACTTAGAACAGAGAGACTTCCCATCACGATGTAGGTCACCAAACAAAATCTTATAGACCCCTAAAACATACCGAAACCTGTCCGAAAGATGATTACCCTTGCTAACACAAGGATAAAATGACTACCAAACCGTACTCCCCAGGTCGTAACCTCGAACGACCTGAAACCTACCCCGGACCAGAATCACAACTCTACCTCTCGAAACCTTCTCAAGAATGGTTAATTACAAGGTACCACAACCCCCAATACGTCACCAGGTTACAGGACCTGAGCCAGAAGGTGGAGTCTCCAAGTCCCGGTTGGGGGATGAGATCGTCAATCTGAGGTGTTCGGTGGGTCGTGTTTTCTATTTCTCTTTCTATATATCCTCCCCCTTTTTTCAGTACATTTGTTTGTTTTGTTTTTCCTTGTTTGTCTATTTTGGGGTTTCGTTTACCACTTTCGTTATGAGTAGTCTTTTCTTGTGGGTTTCTCTGAGTACGTGAGTGTTTTAACTTTATTCTCTCCTTTTTCTTATTTTTGTCTTTGGTCTCTTCTCTCGTTAGTCCGGTTATTAGTTTGGATATTTACTTCCACTTATGATTTTTGATCAGATCGTTTTTATGTTTTAGTTTTTGTACCCTTTTACGTTATATTGATTTCTCATGATATTTTTATCCTCCCTTTTCTATTTAAAAACATTTTTTTCGAAAAATATTTCCTTTTTCATTTAATTTTCATTTTTAATTACCTTATTATTTTTTCTTATTATCTTTTTATATTTTTTGTTTTTGTTTTTTTTGTATTTTATATATCTCTCTATCTCACCATCACTCTTCTCATAAGGAGACACAGGAGGTAAAAGGATTGGTGTGTAATTCGTACTCGGTTAGACGGATGAGTCCTTCAGGAGATCATAAAGATACTTCCAAAGACTGGACGACACCTACAGCTCTCCAGTCGAGTCTGAGTATAGACCGGAATGAGGTCGAACATGAACGAAGGTTTCAGGTGTCAACAAGGGTTTCAGGTGTCATTGTCCGATTAACTCCCCATTTAAAAGACATGGAAATCGACGTCTTCGTTAAATGGGAAAGTGTGTCCCGTACACACTGGTCGAAACTAAAAAGTGGGAGGGAAACGAGTATCCGGAGGCAGGTTACAGACGAGGGATGGGTCTGTTCTTTCCACTTTCACTGTCGAATACTCCCGAATAAACAAGGAAGTCGGACCCCTCTCCTTTCCTATGTAATCTGTGTTTACCCTACACGTATACCACGGACGACGTCGGTTTCGGACACCCTTCAACGATGTCAAGTTCAACCAAACACACGAGGTTGTCCCTTCAACCGGGGTCCAACACAGAAGGAGTTGTGTCGGTTCGATGTATCCAAGGGTCCTTACCCACCCCTTACTGGACACGGACGATTACCCAACCACCATCGACGATGAAGACCCCAACCTTGGTGTCTCGGTAAAGAAAGGGGTGGAGACCTTGAACGGGACCGAAACCGTCACTGGTCAACTGGACGTAAATAGGGAAACCATAGAGTTTGACGTTAGCGTCCATCAGGGTGTAGACCGTAAGTACGATCGAAACCGTCAGATGGAGACTCCAACGTCAGGTGTGGTACCAAGTAGGGTGGATACCGTGAACGTTTCCGTCCCAGGAAACTAGACACACACACTTCGCTGTCCCAGGGACACTGTTACTAGAGAACGGAGAGACCGTCCGAGTCCGAAAAAAGACCTGAGGAAGTCGACACAATTTAATCGAGGGAGTCTTTTAGAAGTACCGTCAGTTGGGGTCAGGAGAGGGAATTCAGGTTGGGGACTTCGGGACTCGGAGTCGTGGGTCAGGGACAAACGGTACTGTCCGAACGTTTGTCGTAGAGTCGACCTTTCACGACCAGTTGTTGTTAGGGACACTACTTAATAGAGGTAAAACGGAAGACTCGTGGACAACGACATAAGAGGAGTCTCCAAGGTGTCGCAGGAGAAAGGGGTGGGTAGGCTCCCAAAGGTTCACACTCCTTTGAAAGGAGGAAGTACCTCGGGAGAGGCTCCGTGTCCACGAACAAGGTTTAGGAAACAGAGATAAAAAGGTATATAAAACGGGATGAAGTAAGACACCTCTAATCAAACGGAAAAACCTTCAGACCCCAGAAGACGGTTAAAAGTCTTTCACATGACTTCCTAAATAAAGTGTACATCTACATAAAAACTACATCGTGTAAGGGATACAATATATTCCTCATCAAGTTTACCGACCAGGCTTTTCTGTGGATATTTATATTAAAAAACTCTTAGACTTCCTTTATCTTCCAGTACGTCTCTACACATTTCAGAATTTAACTGAAATTCTGAATTTCAGAATCTGACTGAAAATTCAGACTTCTCAACATTCAAGATAGGTCGAAACGTAAAATGAATACGAATGTAAGTAGTATAGGTAATCTACGTTTGTTTTTGGGACGTTTCATATTTTCCTTTTTAATATAGTAGGAATATAAGATATATGTTTCAAATCTAAACCTCTTGTTGGTATCAAAAGAATTTCAGTACTGGATTTATCAAAAGATTATTGATCATGTCATTTAAAAGAGGGGTAGTGCACAAGGAGAATATAGGTGTAATATAAGTCCGGAGTCGTTGAGTAAAAGTCGACCCGTATTAGAATTTGTTTTCCCTGTTAGTCTCTAAACACCGATCTTTCGGTTTGTATCCCATTCTCTATTACGAACAATTCTAGGAAAACTCTTGATAGAGACTTCCTTCTCATTCTCATCCTCTCAACAGAAAATCACTGTCAACGGAACTACTCCTTTGAAAACAGGAATTAAACCGTTTTTCTGAACTCTACTTGTATGATGATTCAGACAAAATGTATTCTTGCGATATCGGAGTGTTACAGTTTTTTGAGTAGGTTCCGGTGTCTCTGATCTTTGAAAGTACTGAATTTGTAATCACCATGTAAACTAGGTTTACACACACACGATAACTTTTTCTTTAATTAATATTTCAGAATTGTATTAATGTTTTAGAATTGGATCGGAAGAGTTAGTAAAAGGATTATCGGTCGACATGTAGAAACAAGGACTCCGACATATGGTATCCCAAGTTGTCACCCCACTACTACCATATCCAGTGACAGTGGTCGGACAGAAAAGGACTACATATAAACCGACTCCCATCGTCCATCTGTTTCCTTCGTGTCGGTATCACCTGTTGTTGGTGTTACTCTACCCTCCGTGTCCACCTCTTACGGAAAGCAAACGGAAGTCGACTACTCTAGAAGTCCTATCGTCTCCGCTATTTAGGTATTCTCTACTTCTACTTCTAGTTCCCGTGTTGTTCCTGGTTCTGGGGTGGTTACTTCTACTGGTCAAGTAATTACATCCAAAGTCGTATTCGCTCCGCCTACTGACCACTTTACAGTGTTTTTTTTACCAACTGGAACAACCTCGGTGTCTTTCCCTCCGATTTCTGGTTTCAACAAGGGTTATCTCTATAATCCTTTGGTGACTGTTATGTTCCATGACGGTTAACGGGTGTTTGAGAGGTCGAGTACTCTTACCCCATCACGTTTCCGACTGTCTATCGTCGTATCGCTAGTATCGGGTAGTGAGGGTGTTCGTCCGTTAACCACTGTCGTTTTGGTTCTTTCTTCATGTAGACACTTCGTGTTGAGTGTTTCCTGTCGCAGGACTCGTGTGTCTCGTCTAACTGTTCGTAGAACCCGTCTTACTGATAACACATCTTTCAAAGTCTCCATCTTTCCTGTGTCTCTTTCTTCATGTACTCACACACCTCCGACACTAGGTTCGTCTACTGACTCTACTACTACTACAAAGGTGAGTTCTACTAGTTTATCTCCGTTTCTTTCTGGTGTTTCTCCTATTTAACGTTAAGGGGTTCTGACCTCTTTGGGTCGTCCTTCTTGAGTCATTGTGTCCTCCTTAACCGGTACTTCTCAACTAGGGTACCTTATTTCAGTTATACTAATTCAGGTCTCAGGAAACTTTGATCCTTTAGTCCTTCTAAATTAGAAGTATTCAGTGGTCAGGCCATACTTTCTCTTTGTTGACCATACGCTCTCTTTTTTCCTTTGGCTTTATTTTATTGTTTCGTAAAACGTTACTTGATTCTCTTTAAATAGGATTTAATTATACACGGGTGTAACGATTAAAAGACGGTTACTAAAATCGTCTCTTAAACCCCTGTTCACAAGTTTACTTTACCTGTACATGAGTTTCTTTCAGATAAGAAGACGGTGGATTCTTTATATCAGGGACGAACATCTGAATATATTAGTTAGAGACGAATCAAAGAACTATGAGATTGGGAGTTTTTTTGAAAATAGATGTAATTAACACTAAAATTCACCAGTATTAAAATAGGTATAATGACTATGTATATAAGGTGTTCCTTATGGTGGTTACATACTTCTAGATGTAGGGTGTACTAACATTATCAAAGAAGTAGATCCAGTCAGTCATTAGCAACTAAACAGGAAACAACGAACAGGAATTTTGTGTCTTAAGAGAAAGTAATGATTGTTGTATGGGGTAAAGGCACGTCAGTAAACAACTTTAATTAAACCGAATGTTGATGGCGGTGATAAAATCTTAATCACACACCAAGGAGATGTCTGAGGTCGTAATCTAAAACAAGTCGTAAGTGACAAAAGGGTGAACCAATATATAGAATAGGAACTATATGGACTGAACCTTTGGGTTGTCTGACAACAAGGGTCCGAGGTAGAGACTTAGGAATTCGTCCTCCGAGTCTATGAAAGGGACTACTAAGACTGTGTCAAGAATGACGACCATGACCTAATGTATGAAAATAAACTTTGGAAGAATAGGAGAGGTTGGATAGTGGGTTTAGACAAGGAAATGGACTCAAGATATAGAGTTATTCTGCAAAGGTTTCGACGAATCCATAGGTTCGACATATGAAGACCCCGTATAAATCTGTGTGTTTTTAAGAGTAGGAGGTGTAGCCTAGTCAAAAAATAACACACACACACACACATTGTGAAGATACTATGTAAAAAAAGGGGTAAAAAGGTCTTCAATTGAGAATTGGACGTAATAATGTTCTCGCAAAAAAAAAATTAAATAAAATTAACCTATCTGGGGTTCCTCAGGAGAAGGGTAAGACAGTGGAAGTATTATCGTCATCTCAACAGAAAATATCCTGTTTAAGATGGGATAATTGTTTTGATTTACCGAAAGTTAATAAATGTCTCAATTTCATTAATATAAGACAGAAAGTATGACAAAAGTTTGTATGGAAAGGAGAGTATTGACAGTTATATGTATAAGGAAGTTTACTTGAAATCGTATCTCTTTTAAACTTGTTAGTAAAGGAAAATGTATGATAGGGGATGTAGACCTTTATCACGTATAAACTTCACTTCAAACAGTCAGCACAGACTGAGAAAGGATGGGGTACCTGACATCGATAGTCTGAGGAGGTAGGTACCTTAAAAGGTCCGTTCTCATGACCTCACCTAACGGTAAAGGAAGAGATCCCCTAGAAGGACTGGGCCCCTAACTTGAGCCCAGAGTACGTGACGTCCTTCTGAGAAATAGTAGACTCGGTGGTCTCTTCACGTATAAATAACAGTAAAATAAGAATAAGAAAATTAATACGTTGGAAGAAATTTAAGATTATCACCTTACATGAGTGACTAGGAAGGATGTTGAAGAATTAAAAAGACATAATAAAATAGACCAGTAGAAATCGTTAGTAATTTTAACATGACCGAAAGGGTAATCATAAAATTCGAATAGAGACTAAGGTGTTTAATATTGAATGGTCTCTGTCTTTAACGTATGGGTGTGTACTGTATAACAGATCATATATAATCGGGAGTTTTTGAACAACTTCTTTGTTTCACTGGTTATTGTTATTGGGGTCAAAGAGAAGATTTAATAAAACCTTTTGAGGGTCCATCTACAGTAAACTAAAGTCCCTAAAAGATTTGAATAAGGGAACGATAATTAGGGCGTATGTTACAATTGGAAGACGAAGTTGTAAAGTACTACTTTTTAGAGAGATTTTAACAAGAGATTTACGTCTCCGTTTACGAAGTAATTTTTAACGACAGTAGGGGGTTTGATATTAATTAAGACGACATACAATGTATACTACCAATAATTCTCAGTTACCCGAAGGGTCCACCACGTTACCATTTCTTAGGTGGATAGTCACGTCATCTACGTCCTCTACGTGTAAGCTAGAGACCGAGTCCCTTCTAGGGGTTTTGTCCTTTACCGTCAGATGATGTCATAAGAACGGACCTCTTAAGGTCCCTGACGTCTCGGACCACCCGAGGACGGGTACCCTAGTGTTTCTCAGTCTGTGTTGATTAGTTGACTCGTACGTGTGTGTTCTTTAATTTGGGATTCCGAAGAGCAGTGTTCTTTTTATATATTAATAATTATAAAAAGAGATCAAGAAATTCTAAAATGGATAAACTCTACTACCCGTAAGTAATTTGAACACTATTAGTAAAGTTCTACATATATTTAGTCTAATAATACGATATATGGAATATATCACAACATACAGTTAGTATAAAGTCATTTTGACCTTCTTTTTCACGACGAAAGAGTAAAAGAAAGACTAATAACCTTTCAAAAGAAGTAACAGAGTGATTAATTTGAATTAAAATTATCACGAAATAATAACCAGTTGGGTGAGGTCATAAAAACGGACCCTTTCGGGTACCTGTCTCCTCAGATCGTCCGATATCAGGTACCCCAGCGTTCTCTCAGTTTACGATGAATCGTTGACTTGTTGTTATTAATTAGAGTTTTATGAGATGTTTGTCGTTTTACAGACCCAAAACAAGAAAACGAATCTGTTTCTAGATCATTTTAAAACTTTACCTTGAAAACTTAGTGGAGTAGACAACAAATAAAAACAACCAAAATCAGTAATTCAGAACAGAGAAAACGTTGGTGTACTTGACATCAAGTGGTCCAAGGAGGTAGGTACTCTAAAGGGTACGTTCGTATGACCATACCCAACGGTAAAGGAAGAGGTCCCCTTGAAGGGTTGGATCCATAGTTTGGGTGTAGAGGGTGTAACTGGTGGTACCTTCGGAATAGACATTTGAAATATTTGTTTTTCATGTGTGACACGAAAACTGGTCTTGTTTATGAGGACATAATAAGGAGGACCCTATATTAGAGATGGAAAGGTTGAAGGACCAGAAGAAAGAAATTCATAAAAGAGAAAATATTCTAGTAGGAGTCTTTCTTGTCACTGATCGATAAGTTTCTTTCTGCCTCGAAGACTTTCCTTTCTTTTAGGTGTAATAAGTTACCAATAAGGTACTGGGAGGGACGGTTGGCGAAGTTGTATAGTGTATTAAAAAGTTTGAGTAGGAGTCTTGAACACGCCGTCGACTTCAACCTTTTCTTTAAATAAAACCTTTTACAACCGACATGAATTGGGTCAGACCCTATAACATATGATATAACTATAACCATTTATCCTTTTTACGAAATTTACATCGATAACTAAATAAGTAAACTGTTTATAAATACCTCAAAGACATTGTACAGTCCATGATAGGATTCTTGACACCCATTTATTTTCTTCACTGTTCAAGGAACCAATGCTCTTCGAATATCAGATAACCTCTACTCTGTAAATGTGTTTCATCTTGTACTTCGTGGTACTTTGCTTATACCCTTAAGACTTCCCCCTTTTCGAAACGATGAATGTCTCAGACTCTAGACTCTATCGACGTACCGTCTCTCTACTGTCAACTTTACTCAATCCCTTAAATAAAACTTGAACCTACACGTCTGAACCTGTCCTTTCTTTTATTTCCGGGAAGTCTAGTGATGTAATGTAATATATAAAATGTTTTCTTGGTATCCCTCCGACGACGGTGTCAGGAACCCCATACGTTCGCTTGTTCACCATACCGACCCAAAACAAAACAAAAAAATTAAACCTTTCCCCCTATAAAACACAAGTTTCTTTGGAACCCTTTTTTACTTTTCTACCTTTTCTTGTATATCCTATTAATTTGACGGAAGGGTTTTTCATCTTTTTCTTTCGACTAAAAAGTAATAAAACAAAGTAGTGGATGTGTCATTTCGGTTAAAGAATTCAACTAATTTTTCCGTTGATTAAAATAGAAGATAGTTGTAAACGTTGGATTTAGAATTATTGTGTCTTAAACGTAATTTTACGTGTGTCAAAAGGTTTGTACGAAAATATAAAGTTCTGAAGTATCTTTCCCTTTCTCCCTTTAGAGTCGGAACTTATAGAAAATTAAAAGTAGACACCGAGTGAGTAAGAAGTACGAAAAATGTTCGTGGTCAATAATTTGAAAGAGATCAGACAGATCCCTCTTAAACAACAAAGATCACATAGGTTTCGAATCATATAAATCTCCAACAAAGTACACAGAAATAAAAGAGGACTAATAGAGAGGTTATCTGATCTGTTGGAGTTACTACTTAAGGTGTTGTATACGGAAGACACAGTAGTTTTGTATTAGATATACATTTATATACCTTATACACTTTATGTTTCTGCTACTTATTTATCAAGTAATCACTTAATAACTATTATTACTAGAGTCGAATGAAATATCGTTGAACCGGGGGAAACATGGTAGTACACGGAGGATCCATTTTAATGAAACACAAAGGTATACAAGGTATAAGGTGAATTTAAACAGTAGAAAGAAAGAATATAACGTATTTTATACTTTTTAAAGTACTTTTTTAAGTTTTGAATAGGACGTCGGAATGAAAGAAGAATGACACCAGAAATGAAAATAGGAATGTAAAAAGTCGTAGGTTAACGGGGTAACTATTAAACTGGTCAAAAAGATAAAAGGTTATGATTGTTGATCCCCCTTTGTCTAGTCATCGAGGTACTTTTTGTGATGACAAATTTTTCAAACTATATTTCTATTTACTGCTCTAACAGTGACGAGAAGAGTTATTCTTTTATTTTGAGGGATTTATTTTTATTTTACAAGGATAACAAAGTTTACTCTTAAATTAAGGGTCACTGTATGACTACAGAAATGAGAGTCTGTGTAGAACCTTAGAAGATAATTTGAAAGACCACTTTAAACGGTTTTAATAGAAGGGGTAGTATTACAGGGTCCCGAGAAGAAGGTAAAAGACGTTTGAGATCTGGTCATATTCTCTCGATATATGTAACAAGTTGTGTTTTTAAGGTGGACACGGAACCTATCAAATCCACACAGGGGTCACTCATACTGTTACCAGAAAGGAAAAATGTAGTTCTTACTGGAGTTACGCAACAAACAATAACTCTAGAGATAGAGGTATTCCTCGATTAATGGTGTAAGACAGGTTATGAACAGGTATTATAGGGGTCAATCGTTCATCTTGATATCATTATGTGATACTCTTAATCAACCAGTTTCTCTTCCGGGAAAGATTGTGTAACACCGTAATTAACAAATGGAGTATCTTTAAGAGACACCTGAATAATCTCACAATTTTAAAAGAACCAGAATAAACAATTTTGTTTGTATCATCTTGATGAAGGACACTCATAGGCATGGATTACCGATTTAAAAACATGAGTTCGAACGTTTTTTATAAGTGAAGTATAAGAGGAAAGACTTTCAATCTTCCCCTTCTTTCTGTGTTTCTTATCTCTGATATAATCTTATAGTCTCCGTTGTATTCAGACAGTCCGTGTATCCTTTTGTTAGAAAAAGGACCTTATATTACACTGGTACTAACTATGAACAAGTTATTTCTTTCTTTCTTGTAAGCCCAACATCTGATTTTACAATGTCACGGACAATGTCTACAATCGACTCTGAAGAGGGAATCATCCTAATGGAAGCTAAAAGTATGACGTATAAATAAGGGAGACGGTCACTCAAGTATATGAGACCCGATCTTTACCCTTTTATAACACGATCTATGAGTTTCTACAGAGAGAATCCCTGAGTACACTGGGTTAAAAAATATTCAATGTAATCTCTACGATGTCCCTACCTTTTTCTCCTCCGTTAAGGTTCCATAATTTATTCTTAAACTACTGATCCTAAATCACTGAAATGACAGAAAGTTAATACAGTATCTAACACTGGTACCGATCTAAAAGTCCTTTAGGAAATCACTTTTTTAAGTAGTCGTCAGATAGACCTATCCGGATTAGACCTATCCGGTTTACTGATGAATTTAGTTATCTAATATCGTTTGTACTACCGTATCACCAAATGTTTGAAACTAGAGATTTAAGACGGTCAAAGATGAAGGATTGAGCCTTATAGTTGAAAACAAGGGATTTGTCGTGAAAAATTTAACTTTGTGTCGACTATAATCGAATCAAAGTTCATGTATTGTATCACTAAATAAAAAAAGTACCTAATATGAGGGAAATACTAATAGCAATTTTATAACCGATATAAGGGAGACAAATGTTGTATTTGACCACCAAGTCTACCATTTCTTAGACGGGTGTTACGTCCTCTGAACCCAAACTAGGGACCCAGTCCTTCTAGGGGACCTCTTCATTTACAGTTAAGTGAGGTCATAAAAACGGACCTATTAAAGTACTTATCTCCTCGGATCGTCCAACATCAGGTACCCCAGTGACGACGATGACGACGACGACGACGACGACGACGACGATTCAGTGAAGTCAACACAGGCTGAGACACGCTGGGGTATCTATCGTCGGGTGATCCGAGGGGACAGGGACCCTAAGTGTCTCAACCTGTGTTGACTCGTTGATTGAGCGTGTGTGTGGTGTATATATACATATATGACCGTCACATATATATATATGTATATATATGTGTGTGTATATATATATATATAAGGTGACTTAAACCCATCCGGTTTACTGATGAATTTAGTTATCTAATATCGTTTGCACTACCGTGTCACCAAATGTTTGAAACTAGAGATCTCAGACGGTCAAAGAGAGAGAGAGAGAGTTATATATATATATATATATATTGTGGTCATATGACATATATATGACTGTCAAATAAACACAATATGTATCATTTAATAGAGAATTAGAAGATAGAGGTAGAAAGGGTAAGGTGGAAGGGAGGAGATAACTATAGATGGCCTAATAAGTGATATAGACACTTAAGAAAATAAAAAAAAAGTCTGAGACGTATATTTGTGTCGTATGATATAAACAGAAACAGATTAAAGTAATTCATACGGAAGGTTCAAGTAAGTTTAATAACGTTTACCGTTTTAAAGTAAGAAAAGTACTGACTCATTGTAAGGTAACATATACACACACATATATACACATATATAAGTGAGTCATTATCACTTAGAGATCTTTTTCTCTAAGATATGGAACCGATAACATTTATTTCGATGATACTTGTAATTCCACGTACATATAAAAAATTAATGACGAAAGTAAATGAAATCTATATACAGTTCACCTTAACGATCTAGTACACCATCAAGATAAAACAAAAAAAACTACTTTGGGTTGACAAAAGGTATCACCGACATGATCAAGTCTAAGAGTATTTGTCACACGATCCAAAGAGAAAAAGGGAATATGAACGGTTGTAAACAACAAATATCTGAAAAACTACTATCATTAAGAATGTAACACCAAAACTAAACGTAGAGAGATAACCACTATAACTCGTATGAAGGTACACAGAAAGTAGACATACAGAAACCTTTTGACAGATAAGTCTTGTCGCTGAGTAAAAAATTAGAAAAAATATAACTCAACATACTCGACAAATATGTAAAACTTATAATTGTGGAATAGTCAGTGTAGTAAACGTATATGAAGGAGGATAAGTCGTCCTTTTGTAAAACAGTGACCAAAGGGAAAGACACGTTTTAGAAAATACAAATTAACCCAGGTAAACGACTAAAAACGAAAACAAGGTATACCACATCCTCTGTAGGGGGGGGGGTTTTTTTACGATACTAAAGACAGTATTGTATAAGACGAATATAATAAAAATCAAAAATAATTAATCTCCTATTAACAAAAAGTCATCACACAACCGGAGACGGTGTGTAGTTGTACTCAGTCAGTGTCCATATACATGCAGGAGAGGGAGGACTTTGGGGAGGAGAAAGGGCGGTGTAGGGTGGGGAGCTCGAATAGTGTCTCGTGACTCGACTCGAGTGATACAATGTGTCGTTTAAGGGTAAACGATAAGTAAAACATATACCATTACATATACAAAGGTACATAAGAGAGTCAAGCAGGGTGGAAAAGGAAGGGGGTGACACGGTTCAGACAAGAGATTGAGACGTAGAGGTAAGTCAAATCAAGTCAAGTCAGTAAGTCAGTACAGGTTGAGAAACGTTGGGGTACTTAGCGTCGTGCGGTCTGGAGTGACAGGTAGTGGTTGAGGGTCTCAAGTGTGTCTGAGTGTAGGTAGCTCAGTCACTACGGTAGGTCGGTAGAGTAGGAGACAGCAGGGGAAGAGGTGGACGGGGGTTAGGGAGGGTCGTAGTCTCAGAAAAGGTTACTCAGTTGAGAAGCGTACTCCACTGGTTTCATAACCTCAAAGTCGAAATCGTAGTCAGGAAGGTTTCTTTAGGGTCCCGACTAGAGGAAGTCTTACCTGACCAACCTAGAGGAACGTCAGGTTCCCTGAGAGTTCTCAGAAGAGGTTGTGGTGTCAAGTTTTCGTAGTTAAGAAGCCTCGAGTCGAAAGAAGTATCAGGTTGATAGTGTAGGTATGTACTGATGACCTTTTTGTTATCGGAACTGATCTGTCTAGAAGCAACCGTTTTATTACAGAGACGAAAACTTATACGACAGATCCAACCAGTATTGAAAAGAAGGTTCCTCATTCGTAGAAATAAAATTACCGACGTTAGTGTTAGACGTCACTAAAACCTCGGGGGGTTTTATTACAAACTGTGACAGGTCACAAAGTGGAAGTTAAAGGGTACTTCACTACCGTGGTCTACGGTACTGGAAGTAAAAGACTTACAACTCGAAACTTGGTTGAAAAAGTGAGAGGAGAAAGTGAAAGTAGTTCTCCGAAAAATCGAGAAGAAGTGTTCCCACCACAGTAGACGTATAGACTCGAATAACTCTAAAGAGGACCGTCAGAACTAAGGTCGAACACGAAGAAGGTCGGTCGCAAAGAGTACTACATGAGACGCACCTTCAATTTAATCATCCCACTGTTATATGTCGGAACTACATGAGGAAAAGAATAAACCTTCGTCAGACAACAAGGTACAGGTCAAGATTGACAACGAAGGACTGGACGTACATCCGAAGAGTTCTCCGTACAGTCCACCAGACCATAAGGGTAGAGAACTTCTTAAAAGGTGTCAAATAACACTAGGTGTGTCAGTTTCTGAAACCGCATCAGTTATTTCGTCTTTATCCCAAAAAAGACCTTGAGAAAACGTAAAAACTACTAGGTCTCCTACAACCGTTAAACTAGAGACCAAGGAGACGGAAAAGATTTTGGTCGAACTTGTAGACCTTCAACTGCCAAGTGTATAACGATTTCGGACCGAATCTCTTAAAACTCGTAATGAAATGATCGCACACTCTACTCACCTTAACACACTATCAAGCTCGTAAGAAACCGTAACGGAAAGAAACCCTAACCTTACTTTTGACTGGAAAAGGTCAGGACACCGGTTACGACTCAAAAGGTTTAAACGACCGTATAACTCACGCCGTGAAAGAGTCGTAGTAGAAAATCCTAAACTTTATCCATTTGACCTTAAGGTAGTGGAGGTGATCGAAACAAGTATCACTACGAAAGATTCCGGGTGAACTGAAGTGTAAGGTCTTACAGACCGAGATCCACTCACTAGTATGGTAGTACTAATAGAACCAGCACTTCTAGAAAAAACATGTCAAGAAGACACATAAGAACAGTCGAGAAGAATTATAGAAGACGAAGACAATCCAGGTATGGTAAAGACAGGAAATAGTTCGGGAAGAAACGTACTTTACAAGGGAACCATAGAGATTAAAAGAACTTCTCTAGAGATCAGAAAGGGTAAGACAACAAAAGGAGCTAAAGAAACGTAACTAGCGGCTCCTTCCGAAAGAATTGAGAGAAACGATAAGAAATCTGGAGACGTAAGTCTACGAATATAGAAAGGAAAAGAGGTAACGAAAAGTGAAGAGAAGAAAAGTGTCGATAAACATTCCGGAGGAGTCTGTCGGTAAAACGAAAAAACGTAAAGAAAAGGTACCCCTACCAGAACTAGGGACAGAGGACATGTTACAGTGNTCACTAGTATGGTAGTACTAATAGAACCAGCACTTCTAGAAAAAACATGTCAAGAAGACACATAAGAACAGTCGAGAAGAATTATAGAAGACGAAGACAATCCAGGTATGGTAAAGACAGGAAATAGTTCGGGAAGAAACGTACTTTACAAGGGAACCATAGAGATTAAAAGAACTTCTCTAGAGATCAGAAAGGGTAAGACAACAAAAGGAGCTAAAGAAACGTAACTAGCGGCTCCTTCCGAAAGAATTGAGAGAAACGATAAGAAATCTGGAGACGTAAGTCTACGAATATAGAAAGGAAAAGAGGTAACAAAAAGTGAAGAGAAGAAAAGTGTCGATAAACATTCCGGAGGAGTCTGTCGGTAAAACGAATAAACGTAAATAAAAGGTACCCCTACCAGAACTAGGGACAGAGGACACGTTATAGTGTTTGGAGGCAGGTATCAAGTAGTCCGTGGGATAGATAGTCTAGATCAGGGAATTTAGATAAAGAATGAAGGTAAGGACGTTTATCCAAATAGTTATGGTAGAAAGATTTAAGATATGTGTACACGATTACACGTTATAAACAGAAAGAGGAAGACTAAATGAAGTAAGACATATTATCCGAAGTAGGTGGAGTAATCCTGACTAAGTTTACGTAAACAAAATAACGACCCATTATATAGTAATATATACACATGGTGTTAAAAATATAGGTAAGTAGACAACTACCTCTAGATCCAACGAAGGTACAGGATCAATAACATTTTTCACTAGTTTTTGTAACCCCATGTACACAGAGAAAGTCAATACCAAAAGAGTCGAACATACGGGTCATCACCCTGACAACTCAGTATACTATCAAGACAAATAAATTAAATAGACGTCTCATGTAGTACGTTTCACACCCCGATCTACTTCGTATTTGACCTCAGTTCTAACGGTCCTCTTTATAGTTGTCGGAGTTTATACGTCTAGTATGGTGTAATTACCATCTTTCGTTTGTCTTTGATTTCTCGGAGGACTACTTCCACTTTCTCCTCTCACTCTTTTGACCGAATTTTGAATCGTAAATTTTTTGATTCTATCATTGTACACCAGGGTAGTGAAGTACTGTTTACCACTCCTTCGTTATCTTTGTCACTGTCTAAAGTAAAAGAACCCAAAGTTTCAGTGCTGTCTGTCACTGACGTCGGTAACTTAATTTTCTACGAACGAGGAACTTTCTTTTCGATACGTTTGGATATCTCGTATAATTTGTTGTTTCTGTAGTGAAACGACTGTCTTTAGGTATACCAATTTCGATACCGAAAAGGTCATCAGTACATACCTGTTCTCTCGACGTGGTATTTCTTCCGACTCACGACTTCTTAACTATGAAAGTTTGACACCACGACCTCTTATAAGAACTCTCAGGAAATCTGTCATTCCTCTAGTTTGGTCAGTTAGGATTTTCTTTAGTCAGGACTTATAAGTAACCTTCCTGACTACGACTTCGATTTCGAGGTTATGAAACCGGTGGACTACCCTTCTTCACTGAGTAACCTTTTCTGGGACTACGACGCTATCTAACTCTCGTTCTCTTCTCCCGTTTCTCCTACTTTAACAACCTACCGTAGTGACTGAGTTACGTGTACTCAAACTCGTTTGAGTCCCTCTATCACTTCCTGTCCCTTCGGACCGTACGACGTCAAGTATCCCAGTGTTTCTTAGTCTGTACTGAATTACTGACTTGTTGTTTTTTACAATCAAGATAAGGATCAAAAAACTTCTGAGAGGTAAGACAAGAGGTATCACCGACATAGTTAAATATAAGAGTAATTGTCGTGTTCTTCCAAACGACAAGAGGTATGGAAGAGGTCGTAAACAACAAACATCGAAAAAATTTACTACCGGTAATACTGGTCACACTTCACTATGAAGTAACAACAAAACTAAACATAGATTATTACTCGGTACAAGTCGTAGAAGAGTACATAAACGACCGGTAGAGATACAGGTGAAACCTCTTTACAGAACAAATCCAGAAGGTTTATAAAGAATTAACCCAACAAACAACAAGTTAAGTTAATTACTCGAGTTCCTCGAGTAACTCACAGTACTCAATGAACTTATAAAACCTCTAATTAGGACAGTCAACAAATGAAACGTTAATAAAAGAGGGTAAGACTCTCAACGGAAAATTAGAACAAATTAAAAAGGAAACGAAACGTTTTCGACAATGTAAACTAATTCAGAGTAAACAAATGAAAACAAAAATAAAGGTAATGACATCTTCCGTTCAGTTTCTCCTAGAACGACACTACATGACGGATACAAAAGGGGATTCTCGAGATATCAAAGACCGGAATGTAAATTTCGAAATTAGGTAAAACTCAAATAAAAACACATACCACAGTCTTTCACAAGAACAAAGTAACAAAATGTAAAAAGAAAACAAGGGATACCTTGTCTTACTCCATCCTCTGTCTATTTTTTTTTTTTTTTTCTTAACGATACTAAAGACAGTTTCGTACAGAACTAAAAAAAAAAGATCTTCAAAATATCGAAGGTCAGAATGTAAATCCAAAAATTAGTTAAAACTTAAATAAAAGCATACCACGTTCTTTTACAAGATTAGAAAAGGAAATTGTACATCGATCAAAAGGTGAAAGGAGTTTTGATAATTAACTTCTCTGACAGAAAAGAGGTCATGTATAAGTACGAAACACACAATATCTAATTGAATAGTATCCATATACCCATATAAAGTTTTGTCGTGTATGACAAAACTACTGATATTGAAACATTATACTAGATTTTAGTCCTCACACTATGGAGGTCTAAATGAAAAAGTAGAGTTTTAATGAAACCGATAAATTCCAGAAAATACCCAGGTGTATTTAAAATCCTAATAAACAAGATGAAGACACTTTCATAAAACCATTCTCAACATGACTGAGACATATAACGAAAGTCATCATTCTTGTAAAATTGTTATAATTAAGAAGATTAGATATTTGTGTCCTATATAAAAGTAAAGAGACATCGTAGAAGTTAAGGGAAGTAACAAAATATCATAAGTCTCATGTCCAGAAAGTGTAGAACCAATTTAAATACAGATCCATAAAATAAGAAAAACTACACTAAAATTTACCTTAACAAAAGAACGAAAAGGGAAGACTGTCAAGTAATAACCACATATATTTTTGTTGTCTAAAGTTACTCAATTAGAACATAGGACGTGGAAATGATTTAAACAAATAATCCAGATTATAAAAATACCTCTGAAATCGTAAAGGATATAAATCGTAATACAGTTGACGTTTATCACTGTTAAATAGATAGAAGATTAAACCTACTGAAAATAAGGAATAATAACAAACGACACCGATGTTGAAAGTTGTAATACAATTTATCTTCACAATTCTTACCTATACGAAGATAACAAGGACTGAAATCTCTTTTTCGAAAGTCGAAAAGTGTTAACTCATAGTACAATCGACATCCAAACAATATTTACCTAAAATATCACAATTCTATATGATAGAGATATGGTTATAACTACTCTCAAAAATAGTACTTATTTAAAAAAAAAGGTTAAGAAAAAGACGTAGATGACTCTAGTAGCATACTAAAAACAGGAAATCAAAAAAATTGTACCACATACTGTAACTGCTTAAACGTCTATAACTTGGTTGGAACACAGAGACCTTATTTAGGGTGAACTAGCACCACATGCTCAGTCAAATATATAAAAACTTAATCCAAATGATTTAAAATAACCCCTAAAAACAGAGATGTAAGTAGTCTCTATAACCGGATATTAAAAGAAATAAAGACTAAAACCATAGTCCCATTACCCACCACAACTTATTATATATTTCAACCCCCATAAAGGTGGAGAAGTTAAACTCCCTTATTAAACTATTATTTGTAATTAAGAAGAAATACACAAACTTAAACGGGACACTTAAATAGGACAGGACCTGAAGACAAACGACCCTTCAAAACAAAGAAAAATTTTAATGTTTAAACTAAAATAAAGATTACCATTCAAACAAATCTGACATATAAAGAAAGAATCAGTCATAATTCTTTACATATAAAGATCTTTAAGTAGGTCAAGAAGATCCAATCGTGTAAACTACCGTACATTAACAAACACCATCAGAGTACTAAAAAAAAAAAAGTATAGAGACACGATAACCAACGATAAAGAGAATAAAGTAGAAACTAAAATAGAATTAGAAAAGAGAAAAATCAATAACTCGAAGTTCACACTTAAAAAACATTAACAAAGTTTTTTTTTGGTCAAAAACAAAGTAAATAGTAAAAATAAACAGAGATTAAATAAAAGAGAGAGAGAAATAAAAGGGAGTAAGATGACTGATTGATACCGAAACGAACAAGAAGATTAAGGAAATTTACCATACAATGTATCACGAAAAAACTATAACTATAAGAAAGAACTCCATCCGGACATAGTGATATTTGAAAGGAGCATTTTAACGAAAACAGCGTAGAGACTCTAAAACCTTCCATACAAAATAAAAGTAAACAGAACTCTGTAAAGACTCAAGAATAAACTTCTTTTTTCATTAAAAAGTGACTGGATAACCAAAAAGTCATTGTACAACAAAACAGAGACGTACAAAAACCAAAAAAGAGTAAAAAGAATGGTATTAAATAAAGATCATAGTATGACAATACTGTTCTTTTTTTTACGAACGATATTAAAGACAAGAGAATTTAAACAATTCTGAACATAACACCATCATAAAATAGATAGGACCTCTTACAAGGGACACGTGAACCACCCCTCCCCCTTTGATATATATACAACTACAAAAAACCTATTTTGTCGGACATATGAAGATATTATAATTTAACTAAACCGTATTTATTCCCGTACCCGACTACGATAGGTTCGTGGTCAGTCTTAAGACCTGGTGAAGACTGGGAGACGAGGGTACCTATGGTTATTAACAACGGTCGTGAGTCAAACTTAGAGCCCGAATAAACTCGTCTGAGACAGGGGACTTTGACACCTGTTAGGGGACGACGTGGTGGAAGTGGGATCACCCTCGACACAGTGTCTTTTTCTCCCTGGTCTTTCCCCGATCTCACTCGTGGTCCTACCAACACCTTTCGACCGGTGTCAAGACCCGTCAAAGTTAGACAAAGAAGGTGGAACAAACTACACATTCGTTCGTACACGTGCATGAAGTACTCATCCCGGATCCAAGATGTCGGGACGACAGTCAGGGTGACGAAAAGTTTGGTCGATTACTGGATATGAAAGACCATAGTCTGGAGTTCTTTTACCGTTCGTTATATACCAAAGTTGACGAACTAGATACAGACACATTAAAGGGAGGAAAGGAGACAGACGAGAGTCTCCACGTACCGGGTTGGACTACCGAGAAAGAATATCAGAATCAATATATTCTCAGAAAGGTGATCAGATGTCAAACAAAAGTGACTCTTAACAAGGTGTACTTGGACAAAAAAAATAACGTACCCACCTCGTTTCACTTGAACAACAGGACGAGACAGTAGAGGAAAGATTTAAAAATAAATAAGTAAATTAAAAATTAATCTATTATTAACTAAATGTTACAAGACAACGAAAGACGGTATTTTGTACTTAGTCAGTATTGATATATATATATCAACACGTGTATATAGGGGGGAGGGAGAACTCGGAGGGAGAGTGAAGGGGTAGGGTGGGAAGATCCAGTTGTGTCTCACGGTTCAAACCGAGGGACACAATATCTCGTCGAAGGGTTACCACCGAGTCTACCGATTCTTAGACGAACGTTACGTCCTCTGGACCCAAGTCCAGGACCCAGTTCTTCCAGGGGTCTCTTCTCTTACCTATGGGTCAGGTCATAAGAACGGACCTCTTAAGACACCTCTCTTCTGGGACCACCCGATACCGGGTGCCCCAACGTTCCTCAACCTGTACTGACTTACTGATTGTATAATCAATAGATAAAATACGTACCACCACATATATAAAGTTACGATGAAAGAGTCAAGTAGGGTGGGAGAAGAACGGGGAGATATAGGTTCAGATAAGAGAAACAGAGACATAGGTAAGGAAGGAATGTTTAACCAAATAGTTATGGTAAAAATTCCAAAGTATATATACGTGTAATTATATGATACAAACAAAAGAAACTGAATGAAGTGAGACACATTGTCTGAAATCCAAGTAGGTGGAGTGATAGTTACTGACTTTAAGTGAGGAAAAATACCGATTATAAGACAACATATTTTCATGGTGTCGAAACAGTAGAGAAGTAGACAGATACTTGTAGATCCAACGAAGGTACAGGACCGATAACATTTGTCACAACACTACTTGTAACTCCATGAACACAGAAAAAGTTAATACCAAAGAGTCCCATATACGGGTCATCACCCGAACGACCCAGTATGTCATCATCGAAATTAGAATCAAAAAATTCCTTAGAGGTATAACAAGAGGTATCACCGAGATGGTGATCTGTAAGGGTACTTGTCACGTTCTCCCAAGAGAAAACAGATTTAGGAGAGGTTTTTAATAACAAACGTCTAAAAAACTACTACCGGTAGGGACCCACCCCTTCTGGGAGACCTCCTCCCTTACCCTTGAGTGAGGTCATAAGAACGGACCACTTAGGGTGCCTGTCTCCTTGGGTTACCCGATATCAGATGTCCCAATGTTTCTCAGTCTGTGTTGACTTGACTGAATCGTAACGTGTAAGACTGACCATATCCACTATGGAGGAACATCAAAACTAAATGTCAAGAGAGTATTAATCACTACGACTCGTAGAAAAGGAAAAAAAAAAAAAAAAAAACGGTAGACATACAGGAGAAACTTCTTTATAGACAAATCCAGAAGACGGGTAAAAGACTAACCCAATAAACAAAGAGACAATAACTCGACGTACTCGACGAATCTATAAAACCTCTAATTAGGAAACATTCAAAGGAACAAACGTTAATAAAAGAGGGTAAGACTCTCAACAGAAGAGTAGAACAAATAACAAAGGAAACGACATGTTTTCGAAACTTAAAATTAATCCGGAGTCAACAAGTAAAAATAAAGGTAATGAGGACCTCAACCTAGTTTCTCCTAGAACGACTCTAAATACAGTTTTTCACATGACAGGTACAAAAGGAGATTCTAGAAATATCAAAGACCGGAATGTAAATCGAGAAATTAGGTAAAACTCAAATAAAAACACATATCATAATCCTTCACAAGATCAAAGTAAGAAAGTGTGAATCGTCAGGTAAAAAGAGTCGTGGTGAATAACTTCTCCGAGGAGTAACATTTGAGGACGGAGGAAACAATTTCTATTGAAAGAGTATCCACGTGTCCAAATAGAGACCCGAAAGATGAAGAGACGGTAGAACTAGAGGAAGAGACCCGTGGTATAAAACTCGTTCGGGTTCGTCGGAATATTTTGTGGACACCATTCTTTGGTTCTGACTTGTCGGGGTTTAAAGGTGTGTTAGTCGTAAATTATACTTGATTGGTCGGTGTATTCACTCGTTAAAACATTTACTGGGAAGTCGGTTGCAACCCGGTTGGTTCCACTGGAGTGTTTCTCATCTATGTTCAATAGTGTACTTCCGGACGGTTTTGACACCTAAACACACATTTTATTTATTGACAACAATAGAATCGATTTGAAGACCGATCAAATGATTTACCATTATTTATCGATTTCGTCTTAAACCATACATTTAAGTTCCACTATAATATTGAATTTGAAATTTTATATCGTAACTTAAACGTCACCTACCATCCTTTTAGACATTAACGAAATCCATAGACAGTGACTTTCCTCATTCTTGGAACTCTGTTGGCTACCGTTCGGCAACTTCCTGTCTCTCCTTCGCCAATATATCAAACTGTGTTTTGCCCGAAGGGTCCTCCGAGTCACTATTTACGGTTCGTCCTCTGTGTCTAAACTAGGGACCCAGTACTTCTAGGGGACCTCTCCTTTGTCATTGGATGTGGTCATAAGAACGGACCCTATAGGGTACTTGTCTCCTCGAACCTTCCGAGTCAGGTACCCCAACGTTTCTCATCTTTGTTTTGTCGTTAGTTTGTTTTTTTTCACCCCCCGTAAACACACGAAAGAACCTTTCAAACGTAACAATACCGAACCTTATGTCTTTTTTATAAATCACTTGAGTACTCTTTAAAGATCATTCCACTTTCTTTCACGGTCCGAACTTTTACTTTGCAAAGGAGTATGATAGGGATTATAGAGGTCGTTTCTAAGACTTTTATTTTTGACCGAAGTTCCCTTTCTAGTCTAAGTTCAATGAAGTCCTTTGATAACGGAGTCTCATTTCTGGACTTCTCACAGTGACATTCTGACATTCTAAAAGACAATCTCAACTCTTTATGAATTCAGATACGGGTCATTCAAAACTGAAAATCAGGGTGTAATAGACTTTATCTTTAAATATTATTAAGGGAAAAAGTGTCCTTAGGTTTACATACCCAATAAGAAACTCACTACAATAAACATAATTCTTACCTAAATACGTATACGGAAGTACAATGGAGTGAGGTAGGGTAACACTTGTTTCCGTACTAAACGACATTAATGGTTTTTTATTACACCAGTTCCTCAGATAACTTGTCCCGATAACTTCGATAACTTGTCTCGATTCGTTTTAATGAGGGTATTTTCATTTTATCTTAAGACTCTAGAACGACCCAATCTAAAAGGTGGGAAGACGCCTTCCTTTTTTTAGGAAATATAAAGTAGAGTCTTAGTAAAGTTACTTTCTTATAACTTCTTTTGGTTCGTCACAACTGTTACAACATAAATATATTTTAGACACCGGAAGTCCTTTAAGTTTAAGCAATACGATTTGTACTGGAACAGATGTGACAAGGAGTATATTACGAACCTTGGTTTCCCTACAAACATCTTATCGGAACGGATAAAACGGTAGAAAACGACGGTTTGAACGAGTCGAAGGAAGTGCAGGTTAGAACCACTTACAGTCGAGTAGGTGTGTCCGTCGGTACGTGGATTTTCACCAAGGTAGTAAGGAAAAATTATAATAAGGTTCTTCTTCGTCGTGCACGTTTTGGTACCGTCCTGTGTCTTATCACAGTGAAACTCCTGGTCATTTACTATGTGATTAAAGTTTCAAGTACTACTCCGTGTAGACTCTTCACCTATCATTATTACAATCTTTATTATTACGGTGTCTTCGTCCGTCCCTAATCCACTATTTAGGAACGATTACCTTAAGAACTGCAGTAGGAGATACCTTTCACCTCAGTGACTTCCTTAAAAGGTACCTAAAAGACCAGTAATCTTTTTAGTACAAGAAGTAGGATAATTATAATTGAGTCGAGGAAACAAATCTAATGAACTCTATGAAGTAGTCAATAAGTCACAATCATCGACGGAACTTCTCTTATTTATCCATAGAGCAAGTCCCATATTTAAACCCCCAATACTATCCTATTATAATTTTGTCGTATTTGTATGTATCCTTCCTTGGAGGTATCATTCGAAGGTTAGAGTTTCCTTTCCTGTTTTGTTGGAGTCCATTTTCGTTTCGGTAAAGTTATACGTCTAACTCGACCCTCCCTTTCTTAGTCCTTTGTTTTCCCCCGTGATTTCAAACACCATCTTACTTTCCCTGGTTCCAATGGACAAAAGAAGTCCTTTCCCTCTTGACTGTTGTCCTCCCCATTCTTATCTCTCAATAAAAAAGAAGGTAAGAAACTTGATCTATCGAACCCACATAGAAACGAGAGTAATTGACTATATAAACAAAAACTTACTAATTAGAAGTGTCCTTACTTTATTTTACTTTAAACAAGATCTTTACTTAATATAAAAGTACAGACGTACCGGAAGAATCTCATAATGAGTACCGTCTATCGGTCTTATAGAATTCAAGAAACTCAGGGTAAGAAAAGTATACTTTTGACAGTAAATTTATTTTTTACAAACTTTCGTGTAAAATGAACCGTGTATTTTCCAAATGTTAATTGACTTGCCAATTTTTTGATCAAGAAATTAATTGTCCTATACTTCAGACCTGGTAACGAGAAGCTTCTCGACTAAACTTAAGGAATAAAGAATCTGACATTTAGTAACCTAACTTGTTACCTCACTCCTAACATATTCTGTGTCTATAATCCCGTAGAACTGAACTTCTCATTAACCTAAACCCGGAATTCATCTACTTTCTCCGTGTTGGTATTACTTGTCAATGGTGTTACTCTACCCTCCGTGTCCATCTCTTCCGGAACATAGAAGGTTGTCTCCTACCCTAAAAATCTTACCGTCTCTACTACGCCTACATCCTCTGGTCCTATTCATTGTCCCCTTATTAATTCCGTTTATGTGGTTCGTACTTATACTGGTTGACTGAATCTGCTCTCACTACTCTGCGGTCGAACTCCTGTCCTCTCTATAGTGTCTTCTTTACTACCTCGACTAACCTCCTCACCTTACCGTCCACTTTATGATTACTCCACCACTGGTCACTGTGTCACTTCGGTGTCCGTGTCCGTCGTCGGTGCTCAGGGTTTGTGTGGGGTACGGGGTACTCGTGACACATCGCGTCTCCCAGTGTCTACCGGTGCATCGCTAGTATTGGGTACCGACGGTCGTCCTTCCTCACTCTTGTTGGATTTTTCTCCTTCCTTTTGTAGACCTATCGTGTTGGGTCTTTTCTTTAACAGAAGAAGACCTGGTCGTCTAGTTGGTCGTAGAATCCATGTTACTACTTCCATATCGTTCAGAGTTTTGTCCTCTCATGTCGTTCCTTCTTTATGTACCCCCACACTTCCCGAGACAGGTCGTGTTACCACCTCTACTACTGTCGTAACCACGGGTCCCACTTCTCCATCTGGTCGTCCTTCTATCGTTTCTCGTCGACGACGTCAGGTCGGTCTCTACTCTTCGGCTCCTTCTGTTTGAGAGAGTGGTTCCAGAGTAACTGGGTGAGGTACCAGTGACGTTATGTCCTTTCGGTCTCGGGCTCCGGTCTTAAGTCTCTACCTCTGCACGTACTCCTTGACTCGTGTTTCAGAAGTCCACCGTCCGTAGAGGTCTACAAACTACCTTGAGTAACTAAGGGAGGTTTTTTGTGGACGGTTTTATTCTTAATTCCGATTTACACCTTGTCTCGTTGACTGTTGGTTAATTGTCTGAAAAACAGTTCCGGTTCTTGTATAATAGAGAGATCGATTCCTAATTCCTGTATGTACTTTAATAAAAAGGGAACATGAATACTTAATGACACAAAAAGAACGAGTGATGTTCGGTTTCCTTTCATCGAGAGGTTTTCACTTTTTGTACAATTTGAAGTCGATAGACTCGAACTAGTCTTTCATCTTATTTCTTACTCTACGAATCTGTGTCATCCACTTGAAATCTATTGGTTGGTGTTTTACCCTTCCCTGTCCTTCTTAATCTACTAGAGACTTATTTTCACACCCCCCTATACACAGTAACTGTCGAACAATATTCTATACACCTTTCTGATAGTATATGGAATACAGTCAATGAATAATACTGTTAAAATACAGTTTAAAATACAGTTATCGGTTTTGTTATACTTTTTTTTTTATCAAAAGTCTGGTTGATCCTTGTGACGGTCTTCAAGATGTTTGATCTCGTGACTCCTTCTCACCTTGTCTTCTATTGTAATTAAATTTCTTTTCAAAGAGGAAAAAAATCCTTTTCTTAGTAGTCTGAAATTTTTCTTAGAGTACGTGAAACACCGTAAAATTTGTGTAAAGTGGAAGGGGGTAAGACTCTACGGAGTCCTTTTATCTCGAAACGTTTTTACAATATGTTTCACTGTCTCTTACTCTGTTAACCTGTCAAAAGGTCCTAATGTTGAGGATTAGTTTAGTGTTCGAAATATATAAAAAGTATAACAATACTGTTATTCTAGGGAAAAATGTTATAACATAACCAAAACGGTATGTAGTTGTACTTAGGTGGTGTCCATATGTGCACAAGGAGTAGGACTTGGGGGGAGGGAGGAGGGAGGGGCATGGTGGGGAGACCCAGCAGAGTCACGTGTTCGGGGTTCGTAGGTCATAGTACGTAACTCGGACCTGACCACTAAGTAAAGTATATACTATAATATGTACAAAGTTACGGTAAGAGGGTTTAGTAGGGTGGGAGAGGGAGAGGGTGTCTCAGGTTTTCTTTCTAAGGAAAATTTATAAGAGTATGATGTAGGTCAAACGTTTGACGATAAAATTTCAACAAATATCCCGAATATAGTCTATTAAGATAGCACCCACATAAGGGGTTGACAGTTTCGGTTATTTTACGAAGAACCCATGTTTTAGTAAATCGTAAATAACCAACATTGGTCGGAAGTAAATACGTGAAAAGTCATACAAATTTGAAAAAGTAGTAAAACACAACTCCTTAATGAACGTAGATGATGGTCTTTAAAAACAAAAATGTAAAAAATACTGTTATCGTTTAGAACTAAAAGATCTGGAATTCAATCTATTAGTCTTTAAAGACTTTTCGATACAAAAAAAAGAAAGAGTTAATGATGTTTAACTAGTATTTGAATCATCTACATTAATAAACTTCAATTATAATTCTATATGTACGACTAAAATTTCAAGAAAAAAAAAAATTAAAAATTTAAAAAAAATTAAAAAATTTAAAATTTTAGAAATTAAGAATGTACACAAGGGTTTGTACTTGGGGGGAGGGTGGAGGGAGGGGTGTTGTAGAGAGACCCAGTGTGTTTACTGTCCCTTAAAAAAAGTAAGACATTGACATCTACATAACAATAATGTATATTTCTTACATTTATAGTACATATAGTGGTAATATATATATACATACACATACACATATGAACATACATATATGTGTATGTATACATACACATATGAATTTATATATTATATACATACAAAAGATGTACTTCTTTGACGTTTGGTTAGTCCGTCAAATAGATATATTATAGAAATAGACCCATTTCCTTAAAGACAGAGAAAGTTTTGTGACTCCCTTTAGAGTTAAATACTAGTAACGAATAGTAAAAGAATAGTAAAAGGGTTCTAAAAAGACCTAGATGACAGTTGATTAGGTATAGATTAAGATTGATATAAGAGTACGGTGACTCACATTTAACATCTCATCTGGTGTCTTCAATTTTAATAGACGATGACTTCCTCGTGGACATAGATAGGTTATGATATATATATATATATATAGGTTATGATATATACATATATTAAATAGTGAGTCTGAGTATTCCCGTCGACTAAAGTTAATCTACTGTAAAAATATAACATTTATATTGGGGTATAAGATTTACTCAATGTACTAAATATATAAAAGGGAAAAGTACTAAATACCTCTGGGTGACCGTTTCATATAGACTCTTCCGTCTAGTCTGGGGAGACGGGTTCTTTTGTAGTTTCTGGTGGTGTCACACAATATAGACATAATCGCTATCTTTCTAAATTCTCATCTTCTAATTTTTCTAGAAGGTCGGCTTTTGAGTGTCCGACATTTTAATTCCAATTTCTACGGAGTTAACCTCTATATATAAAATCCATATCGAAATACACTGAAACAGTTTCATGAATTGTACGCATAAGTCAAAGAAATAAAAATTTTGATTTACATTGGTCCGTTATTGACATTATTTGTCTTTCATGAATTGTTCTCCGAGAATTTTATTATAGGACATCTTTTTCAAAACTGAATTTTCTGGGAATGAGGAACCTTCTTTTCAATACTGGTTGGATCCATCGTATAAGTTTTCGTCTCTGTAATGAAATGGCTGATCCCAGGTAGATCAGTTCCGATACCAAAAAGGACACCAGTACATACCTACACTCTCAACCTAACACTTCTTGCAACTCACGGCTTCTTAACTACGAAAACTTGACACCACAACGTCTTCTAAGAACTCTCAGGAACCTGACGTTCCTCTAGGTTGGTCAGGTAAGACTTCCTCTAGTTGGGACCCTAAAGAAACCTTCCTTACTACGATGTCGACTTTGAGGTCATGAAACCGGTGGAGTACGCTTCTCGACTGAGTGACTTTTTCTGAGACTACGACCCTCCCTAACCCCCGTCCTCCTCTTCCCCTGCTGGCTCCTACTCTACCGACCTACCGTAGTGACTGAGCTACCTGCACTCAGACTCACTTGAGGTCCTCAACCACTACCTGCCCCTCCGGACCGCACCACGCTAAGTACCCCAGCGTTTCTAACCCTGTGTTGACTCGCTGACTTCACTTGACTTGACTTCTCAAGTAATGACTGGAAGTTCTCTGTAAAATTGACTCTTTCATGTTTTGAGAGATCAATCTACTAGGGATTTGAGGGAAATACTATAAAATCTTGGATCCCTACCTTAAGTCCAATACTAGGAATCTCTACTGTAAAGACGTGACTAAAAACATTGAGAAATCTACGAAGTTCCTTAAAATATACTAAATCTTAATTTATGACTGGGTTATTAGGTCCGATAACCCATGGAGTTTTTCCCCGTTTAGATAGCAAAAAGTCTAGGTTTTTAAAACTGCAAAAGTTTATGAATCCCTTTTGTAAGTAGTTAGTTAATTTAGTTCTCTTTAGTACATGTGTCGGAGTCTATAATTTCTTCACCTTAAAAACAAAAGAATCTATGTGTACTTTTAGGACTTAAAGGAATGATTTTACCTCTAATTCATGGGTCCAAAGTTAATATCGATTTTTATATAGGTATTCATGTGTCGTTTATCTCTTCACGTCCAAGTCATTCATACACAAAGTGAATCAAGTACTCCGTCAATTTTTTTTTTTTCTTTTCTTTTCTTCTAGATCGACCCTCGTTTTGACTGGGTCAGACTAGTAATTCCTTTTAAACTTCTTGATATACTTGGTTGAGGTCAGTGAGAATCATGGACCTCAATTTTCGTCTGGAACCAAAAGAAAGAATTAGGACAGTGGACGGTCTTAACGTTACCCTCCTCCAAAACTGTTATGATGGTGAGTGGTTCCAAATCTGGGGTGTTTCGGGGTCTGATTGATCTAACTATAAAGAGTGACGAGTTGTTTATGGATGTAACGAGAGGAGGAAAGTTGAGTCTGACTTTGTCGATAAGTCTTAGATCCTAGGGAACTGTTCATCTACGATACGGTTTCTAGTCATGAACTTCTTTATAGTCGTCTTCTCACACTTAGACGGAACTCTGTCTTCGAGAGGAGACATAGTTGTCTCCATCGGAGGGGACAAGTATTCCTGAGAGTCGTAAAGGTCCGTTTTAGTAATGGAAATCTTTAAGACTACTGGTTGTAGTCCACACCAATAATCTTCGTATACGACACTAACAACCTGAGGACTCCGAACTACATAACGGAACCTCTGTAACAGGACCCCAAATAATCTTCAATTCCAGTAATACCTTTTTATTACAGTGTTCCATCGAAATCAACTCCTTGGACCCCTCATCCTCGGTATTCCTATTAACCGGGAACAGAAGTGACCTTCAACTCAGGTAGACAATTCCTAAGACTTCCTCTTTAGTGGTGTTAACTCTGACATTACGTTTCTGGTTCTCCTTTAAAAAGTAACTTAAAATTCAGTCCTTTGTTCGTACAAACAAGTCACTCAGAGTCGAAATAAATACTCAGTTTCCTCCCGTATTAACGTTTAAATAGAAGAGTCCAGGAACAAGTATCTTTAAGATTCATCCTCGTATCCTCACAAGACGTTTTTAGATTTAAAAACTGTTCACAGAACAATTTTAGATCAACTCGTAATAGTAATTTAAAGACCAATAAAATGTTTAAAAATGATCTTATTGATATATATATATCAACAGTTAAAGTAGGTTCGATTAGGTTTTAGATGTATTAAGATTAGGTTTGAGGTCGTATTTAACACTTTCGTTGGATTGTTATGTTTGAATATTTCAAATGTACCTTATTATTCTGTGAAAACATTTTCCTGTTCACTATATCTCCAAGTGAAAGGGGTTATCAGTCTACGGAATCACTATTTTTCTCGAACGAAGATAATGTTTCTCCGTCTATCCTCTAGAGACTTTAACTAGATACATATAAACCTTTTAAACAGAAACTGATTAACGGAGTGTTTAGTCATTCTGGTAAAATAAATCATTTATTTTGACTCTTTGGTCCGAGAGAGATACATGTGCAGTGGATCTTCATCCACAGTATCATATTTTACTTTACCGAATGACTTCCGAGTCCGTTTCGTGGTGGACACACTGTTGTGTACTACCTTGCAGTATCCAGACGAGTTTCGTCACATACGAGACTCGATCGTTTGTCACATAACACGGATAAGAGGTTGTTGTTTTTATGCAATGTAGACACTTAGTTACATTACCCCCCTCCCCCACCCCACCTTTACTAAGAAAAGTAATAATGGAGATTACTGAATGTATTGTAACCCGAAGTATCAAATCTCAACAATAAAAAGGTTCCTCACAACGAAGATAGTCCTTTGTGTTTTGGTCTTCAACTTTGAACGGGAACCAATGAACTCAGACGAAACAAGATAAATGTTTAGTAGGTGTCTACCCTTCCTCTAAAAATGTGATCAATCCTATAACTAGGATGAAAAATATTAATGATATATTAACTAAAATAGAAAGACTTTTGCAAAACGAATTACGTTTTTAAATTTACATTTCATATCTAGACGTTCAATATGTATCTGGTATTTACTTACCTAAATCAAGACACGAAAGATAAGTCAAAGAAACCAGACACACAAAAAAATAAAACGGTTACCGTATGGTAAAACTTATGACATCGAAACATTATATAAAAATTTAGGATTTCTCACTCCGGAGTTGGAAACAAGAAGTTCTAACGAAATCGATAAGGTACAGAAAACACCAAGATATAAATTATAGTTCCCACCAAAAAAAGGATAAAAATTTTTTTACAGTTATCCTAAAAGTATCCTTAACTTGAATCAAACATCTAGTGTAACCCATTATATCTGTAAAATTGTTATATTTAAGCAAGTCGGACACTTACGACGTTCAGAAAGGTAAATAGACCACCAATCTACAGAAAAGAAAGTACAAAGAAGTAAGTAAAGGAAGAAGCCATAAAATGTTAATGGTCCCATGTTCAAAAAGTGGAGAAACCGATTCAATTAAAGATTTACAAAATAAGACAGACAACGATAATACTAACCCCAATAAAAGAATTAAAGGAAAAACCTATTAAATAACTGTCACATATCTCTGTATCAACCAAAATACAACTAAGACATAGAACGATGAAATGATTTAAACAAATAATCAAAATTATGTGTAAAAGACTAACTTAATAATCTCAAAAGATACATATACAAACGTAGTAGACGTTTATCTTTATGAAAAGAGTAAGACTAAACCAACGGAAAATAAAGAAAAGGAACAGATTAACAAGACTGATCCTGAAGATCGTGATACGACTTATCCTCACTACTTTCACCCTTAGGAAACGTGACATGGGTTAGAATCTATTGTTCGAAATGTAAAAGAGAGTAACTAATACTAAATCGACACCCGAAAAACATATGGTTGAAATGACACGGTTTCATTCAAGATATTGATAACCCTCTCTCAAAATTAGTACTAACCTACAACTTGAAACAGTTTATGAAAAAGATGTATATAAATAAACTACTACGAAAAGTAAAGTAATTACACTATGTCGTGTAACTAACTAAACGTGTAGAAGTTGGTGGGAACATAGTATTCTTATTTTATACTATTTACATTACAAGAGAACACAAATCAAAGGATCATAAGACAACTCCAAAAAGGTAGATATGAGAGATCCCTGTAACCCAACATCAAAAAGACAACAGAAATAGACCATAACAATAGTCCTACTACAATCGGAGTAATAAATTTAAACTTTCATAAGGTAGGAGAAGATAAAAAAGTTTCGTAAATTATTCCCACACATAGTCAGAAACGTACGAACCATTTCAATCGAGTTTTTGGTGGACTAGAACCTAAAAAGAAATAACCCTCTAAAAACTAATGACTAATTATAGAAATAGACAATAAAGAGATGAATTTGAAAGACAAAGAAGAAGTATCTCAAAACCATCTAATTACAAAGATGTTTAAATAAGTAAAGAAGATTTAATGAGTCAAATCTCCATGTGTCAACCATTATTATAGAAAATAATGAAAAAATTGTAAGACTCCGTATATAATATTGTAGAGGAGAAAACAAAGAAAATAAAATAAACTCAGAAGGGAAGAAAGGATGAATTAAATCGATCAAGTCAAGTTAAGTCAAGTCAGCGAGTCAGCACAGACTGAGAAACGCTGGGGTACTTAACGTCGCGCGGTCCGGAGGGACAGTAGTGGTTGAGGGCCTCAAGTGAGTTTGAGTGCAGGTAACTCAGCCACTACAGTAGGTCGGTAGAGTAGGAGACAGTAGGGGAAGAGGACACAGAGGTTAGGGAGGGTCGTAGTCTTAGAAAAGGTTACTCAGTTGAGAAACGTACTCCACCGGTTTCATGACCTCAAAGTCGAAAGAGTAGTCAGGAAGGTTTCTTGTGGGTCCTAACTAGAGGAAATCTTACCTGACCAACCTAGAGGAACGTGAGGTTCCTTGAGAGTTCTCAGAAGAGGTTGTCGTGTCAAGTTTTCGTAGTTAAAGAGCCACGAGTCGAAAGAAGTATCAGGTTGACAGTGTAGATATGCACTGATGACCTTTTTGATATCGGAACCAATCTGTCTGGAAACAACCGTTTCATTACAGAGACGAAAAGTTACACGATAGTTCTAACCAGTATTGAAAAGAAGGTTCCTCATTTACAGAAAATTTAAGTACCGACGTTAGTGGTAGACGTCACTAAAACCTGGGGATTTTTTAGTTCAGACTGTGACAAAGGTGACAAAGGGGTAGATAAACGGTACTTCACTACCCTGTTCTACGGTACTAGAAACATAAGACTTACAACTCGAAACTCGGTTGTAAAAGTGAGAGGAGAAAGTGAAAGTAGTTCTCCGAAAAATCAAGGAGAAGTGAAAGACGGTATTCCCACCACAGTAGACGTATAGACTCCAATAACTATAAAGAGGACCTTTAGAACTAAGGTCGAACACGAAGAAGGTCTAGTCGTAAAGAGTACTACATGAGACGTATCTTCAATTTATTCGTCCCACTGTTATATATCGGAACTACATAAGGAAAAGGATAAACCTTGGTCAGACAACAAGGTACAGGTCCAGATTGACAACGAAGGACTGGACGTATATCCAAAGAGTTAACCGTCCAGTCCACCAGACCATAAGGGTAGAGAAAGTCTTAAAAGGTGTCAAATAACACTAGGTGTGTCAGTTTCCGAAACTGTATCAGTTATTTCGTCTTTATCTCCAAAAAGACCTTGAGAGAACGAAAAAGGTACTAAGTCGTCTCCAACCGTTAAACTAGAGACCAAGGAGACGAAAAAGATTTTGGTCGAACTTGGGAGTAAGGTATCAAGTAGTCCGTGAGATAGATAGTCTAGATCCGGGAATTTAGTGAAGGTGACATATTAGTATTCACTAAACTAAATCCAGTATGGACTTACTAGACTGGATCACCGAAGGGACCAACGAATCTACCATTTCGTAGACGTGTGTTACGTCCTATGGAACCAAACTAGGGACCCAACTCTTCTAGGGAACCTCTACCCTTACCGTTGGGTGAGGTCATAAGAACGGACCTTTTAAGGTACCTGCTCCTCTGACTATCCGAGGTCAGGTACCCCAACGTTTCTCAGTCTGTGTTGACTCATTGAAGTGAACTTACCAGATCACCAAAAGGGATGAAAGAAGTTAAATTCAGACTTAAACCGTTATTCCTCAAGTACTATACTCGGTGTCAGTCGAGGGTCAGAACAAAAACGACTGACATATCTTGAAGAGGTAGAAACCGACGTTTTTTTATATTAGTTAGACTAAAGTCACAACTGGTGGACCACTACAGGTACACATCCCAGTTAAATCGATTCTGAAACAGTTAAATTAATTTTTTTTTTTTCGAAATCAAAATAACTAAGAATACAGATAAAGGAATCAGATATAAACTAACTAAAGGAGAGATTCAAGTAATAAAATGAGGAAAGTAATCCAAACCTAATTGTACAGTTAATTTATTTAGTAAAAGAAGAAGGTATTTTACCGTCCTAACCTACTCTACTCGAATTTTAGTGACTGACTAAAATTACACGAAACATACTTAGAAGGTACGTTTAGTATTATGTTTCTTACTCTTGTTAATATCTCTAATTGAATAAGTCCATAGTAATTGAACCTTATAAAAATTTGAATACAGCGACGAAGAGTACGGAGGACGAAAGGGGAGGAACGAAATAATCGCACGAATTGAACAATGATTAACAAAAGTATAGTTATAGTAATCGAAACATGTCTTTACGTAAGCACCAAAGGTACCTTCGTGGAGTGAAAACAGTATAAGAAAGACAAGACCTCCATTCCTACAGACTCAAACCAAGGGTCACGGATAACCACTCCATCTTGGTCTTATACTGGTGGTTCAGGTAGGAATATCCGCAGAATTTCGACCCGGTAGACGTCTAGGAAGAGAAGAAGAAAAGGAGGACCAGATGGACTGGTGAGATTACCGGTCACGGTGCTGGTACCGACAGTAAGGAAACCTAGTCCGAAACATGTGAGGATGCATGAAGAAAAGGAAGCAGAGGAGCACGAGACTTTGGACAATGTAGAACGAGTAACATGGTTTTACGACTGGTCGACAAAGGTCTTATGATAAAGAAAGAGTCTTATATCAATGAAGGGACAAATAAAGAAACACCTTTACGACAAAAGATTTACGACACTACCCGATACTAGTGATATGACGGTAGACGTTGGGAGAGTTGATGTGTGAGTAACGTTCGACACGGTGGACGTACGACCAAAGTCGGAGTTCGAAGACACCAAAGGACTGGAGACACCAACAGTTGTGGAACCACAAATCACAAGGGAAGACACGGAGGTCAGTCTAGTTGGTGAAGAAGACATCGTAAAAGGGTCAGTATTTTGACCCGACGTGTCTGTGGTTGGACTTCCTCTACCAATAGAAGAAGGAGTCGTAAGACCACAACGACCAAGGGAATCACGACTAGAAGTACAGGATGCGGAAGTAACAAAGGTGGTAGGAGTTCTAGAGACATATTCCTCCACATTTCCGAAATGGTGGACCAGGAGGGTGGAGTGTCACCAGTAACAAGTGAGAACGACACGAAGTAAATAGATAACTCCAAGTGTAGGGACATGAGGAGTATGTGGTCGAACACCGTCACTGGATATGTCACTAGTGGTGAGATGAGTTTGTTGAACGGATGCGTAACTCCTTATTCCTTCCCTTCGGATGAGACTTTTCAAAGAATATCATAGTAAAGGGTTTTACTATAAACACTCAACTATTCAACCGTTTTAATATAAGCACTTTCACAGGACCTACCTTGAAGTTAAACTATCCGTTTATTTAAAAAAACAGTTTTTTCTTTCTATCTTTCTGAATTTCAATGGACTTAGTAAAAATAACCTTTCAGTAATACTCACCTAACCTGTTCTACCACCTCATCCTTCTGAGACTTGAATTGAGGAAGATACCTGTGTAGTTTTAATGTCATAAATATTGGAGTAGTCAATGTTGATAACTACTCTTTCCGACCTTTCGATCATCTTTTCTAGAAGATGTTGATTTCTATATTCCTTCCTTGATGTCGGTGTTCTTCTCAGTGTTGACTACTGGACTCACCCGTTGAGTGTCTGTCTAATAATAATGTTAGTGTCTCTAAGAGGTATTCTTCATTCTTCGGACTCGACTCGGGGTTTAGTCCCCGGAATACTGTCTTACTACTGGAACTCTTACAAACCGAAACTTTCGGTCGTCTCGAATGAAAGTCCTTTCAGTCTTCCAACATGTTTTATCTCTGAGGTGAGAATTTAGGTGTCACTACCAAGTATCTTTGGTCTCTAGACTCACCCGACTCTCATCTATTTGAATGTGAAAAGTAAATCCGATAATCCGACTATAAATTTACACACTACACCAGTGTAACAAAACGTCTAGAAAGTAAGACGGACCTATAGGTTAATAATAAATACTAAATTAGTTATATTAGTTATGAAGATAACCTTCATGTAACCTTTAGTGTAGGAAATCTACAAAATATGGACTCTTGTTATTCTGAGTTAATACGTACAAAACTTAATCGATCATACTTGGAACAACAAATTAAAATTCTAATTTAAATTATGTATACAAACAAGTGATATATGTAAAGATACATTACCAAGGAGGGTTTAAATGGAATAATTCCATAGTAATAAATGGAAACAAGATTAAAGAATATAAAAATGTGTCATTAAGAACGGAATTATCCTGTATGAGATTCAGTAGCAGTTAGACAGTACCTTACGTCAGTCCAGAATATTAAATTCTAAGAAACCCTACGTTTATTTTCTATTAGGTTGAATTTGACCGTAATTGTTTTTTATATTACACCAAATAAATTCGAACTTTTTAGGTCACGATGACACCAAGACCGTGGTGTAAACTATGTCTCAAGTTTGTCAGTAGGAATCAATAGACCTACGTGGCGTATCTAGAGGAAGAAGTCAGAACCGAGGTAAAAAAAATCGGATTCGAGTCGTCCAAGATTGTTGAAATCGAGTGTTTTAGATCAGGTCTCCTTCTTTATTAAGTGAAGGAACCTCCATTTTTGTTTTCAACCCTTTGACTTAGAACAATTAGGACCAACTTGTCTAAACCTAGTGTATGAGTAGAACTTAGTTTGTGATGTCCTTTTTAGGTTACAAGACTGACTGAATCATTTATAATGGACGAGGAGGACTTTAAAGTCCTACTTCGTTAAGTTACTTGTACTCTCGTTTTAAATTTTATATTATTTTAGTCCTATAATGAGGTTCATCACCCACACAGGCAAATATAAAGAAAGACCTTTTTAGAGATGAATCGAATAAATGGGTTAAAATTAGTTAAAGAATTATATTTAGATAAATAAAATTAATCTCCAATTAATGAAATGTTATAACATAACCAAAACGGTATGTAGTTGTACTTAGGCGGTGTCCATATGTGCACAAGGGGTAGGATTTGGGGGGAAGGAGGAGGGAGGGCCATGGTAGGGAGACCCAGTAGGGTTACGTGGTCGAGGTTCGTAGATCACAGTACGTAACTTGGACCTGACCGCTAAGTAAAGTATATATAATATGTACAAAGTTACGGTAAAAAAACGATAATTTAATATACTTAAGGAATATATAAAACCTATAATCAGAAAATGGTCTTTGTAACAAACGTTTTGATAAAAACATAAAGTGTCTGACAGAAAAATTAAACAACTAACAAAGAAACGACACGTCTTCAACAAACTGTATTAAGATGAATGAATAAAAACGAAAACAATATACATGAAAACCCCCGTATAATTTTTTCTGACGTTACCGTTTACAATTCTTCGAAAAAGAGATAAAAAAAAAAAAAAATGATTCTTGAAATATCAAAGTCCGGAATACAAATTCAAAAATTAGGTAAAAATCAAGTAGAAAAACATACCACATCGTTTTCCCGGGATAAAATAATAAAACGTACAACGATAGGTCACAAAGGATCTTGGTAATTATCTCCGATACGTAAGAGGTTAAACTTTTTTTTTTTCAGTTTCCACATATTTTTTATGAGTTTTAGTAATTAGTAGTCCCTATACGTTTGATATTGGTATCACTCTATAGTAGAGTGTAGACAATCTTACTGGAGATAGTCACTTTTCTATTATATAACCGTTCCTACACCTCTTTCCCTTTGAGACCATGTGACAACCACCTTTATGTTTAACTATGTCGGTAATCCTTTTTATGTACCTTCAGGAAAATTTTAAGTTTTATTTTGATGGTATACTAGATCTATAGGGTGAAACCCCCGTCAATAGTTTTCCTTAACTTTAATCTTAGCGTTTCGTTATGAACGTAAGAGTACAATTAACGCCGTGGTAAGTGTTATCGTTTCTATACTTTTGTTGGATTACCATACATAGTTTCTTTTATCTAAAAATTTTACATCATATATATCTCTCTCGTGTTATATTTTTTTTCTTTTTTTTTTCCTTTCGGATTGTAAACGGTGTCGCATCCACTTAAAGTTCTCACAATACGATTCTCTTTATTCGGTCTGTGTCTTTCTGTTTGTGACGTACTAGAGGAATACACACCTTAGACACTTTATCAATTTGAGTATCTTCGTCTGTTATCCTACTACCCTTATTTCCTTTACACCTCTACGACCAATTTCCCATGTTTTAAAGTCAATCGTTCTATTGACCACTACATGATATGTCATATAATGAAACTCTCTTGTCATCACATAACATATGAATTTTAAACGAATCTCCTATCGGGAATACAGAAGAATAGTGTTAATTATTATTTACTATTATTTCAATCGATCTCTTTTAAAGCCCTCCAGTACTTATACAGATACCAAAATTACCACCACTAACAAATTACCTATATATAACAACAAGTAACGAGTCAACACAGACTGAGAAACACTGAAGTACCTGACGTCGTGTGGCCCGAAGGGACAGGAAGTGGTAGAGGGCCTCGAACGAGTTTTAATACAGGTAACTCAGCCACTACGGTAGGTTGGTAGAGTAGGAGACAGTAGGGGAAGAGGAAGAAGGTTAGAAAGGGTCCTAATCCCAGAAAAGATTACTCAGTCACGAAGGGTAGTCCACTGGTTTCATAACCTCGAAGTTCAATTCGTAGTTAGGGTGGTTACTTATAAGTCCTAACTAAAGGAAATCCTAACTAACCAAACGAGAGGAACATCAGGTTCCCTGAGAGTTCTCAGAAGAGGTTGTGGTGTTAAGTTTTTATAGTTAAGAAATGTAAGGTTGAGAGTGTAGGTATGTACCGATGACCCTTTTTGGTATCGAAACTGATCTGTCTATAAACAGCCGTTTGATTACAGAGACGAAAAATTATACGACAGATCCAACCAGTATCGAAAAGAAGGTTCCTCGTTCACAGAAAATTAAAGTACCGACGTCGGTTGTAGACGTCACTAAAACCTCGATTTTTTTTAATTCAGACGGTGATAAAGGTAACAAAGGGGAAGATAAACGGTACTTCACTACCCTGACCTACGGTACTAGAAGTAAAAAACTTACAACTCAAAATTCGGTTGAAAAAGTCAGAGGAGAAAGTGAAAGTAGTTCTCCGAGAATCAAGAAGTGAAAGACGGTATTTTCACCACAGTAAACGTATAGTCTTCAATAACTATAAAGAGGGTCGTTAGAATAAGGTCGAACACAAAGTAGGTCGGACCGTAAAGTGTACTACATGAAACGTATTTTCAATTTATTCGTCCCACTGTTATATGTGGAAACTTCATAAGAAAAGGGTTAAACCTTGGTCACGGAAAAAGGTATAGACCAAGATTACCAACGAAGAACAGGACGTATGTCAAAATCGTCCTCCGTCTATTCCAACAGACCAGTACCTATATATGAATATAGTTTAAGTAGTTCAACATATGTAATTTATACATGTCGAAAAAGGTAGAGATAGTATGCAATTATTTTTTTTTTGAAATTTTTTCAATTTTTTTTTTTTTGATGCACGTAAACCTCATTTACTACCTGTGGTTATTGTTGTTGTTGTTTTTACGAACCGTAAATCTTAGTCTATAGATTTTAAAGTGAAAAGAATGAATAATAAAGAGATAGAGTGAATAAAAGACAATAAGGAAACAAAAGTGTAAACAAGAGTTATAGTAATAAAGAGTTGAATAGTCTATCGACTACTCAAGAATGATACATAGTTCGGTAACAATCCCCTGAAATTATAAATAACTGTAAATACCTGTAACGAAAACTTTAGTAGGTAAAGATCGAATCGGTGTCCGTTCATCTTTTGTCTTTAAAACCTTTGACCTTTTATTTACTACTATAAAAACAAATTCTCCAGTGAACATATTAAACCTATTACGATGGACACTGGTAAATAAGTAGGTTGTAAGTCATGTAGAAATCACAGAGGATACACATTGTCATACGATATAATCAAAGACCTATTACCTTATTTCTCGTTATTTTTACTTGAGTCACCAATTACCACTTTAGTTAGAGGAAAGTTGAAAAGGACTGGACCCGGAAATGACATTTTCGTTGTAACGAGTTAACCAGGAGAGTCGGGTTGTCTTTCTATATAAGGGTTAATATTCACGTTTTCGTGTAAAATGTGACTTATTTGTACGAAATGTTACATGGATAGTAGTACTTAATGTAGAAAGTTAGGAAACCATTGTATTTTAACTCTTTAGTTAAATTTTATCAGTTAAAGACTTTTAACAATGTAGACTCTCATTCCGAATCTCGGAAGGTAAGGGGTTCGGGATCACGAACTCATGTTAAACCTCGTTGAACCATAAACTATTGAACGGAGATGAAAGGTGTTAGTTAAGTCGACAAATTAATTTGGGTCACGCTGTAGAGGTACCACTACTAAGACCGTAGTCCTCTGGGTGTCTCTTTGGAGGGTGATGGTTATTTACGTTACTTTCACGGTTGTGAAGACACCAGTGATAATCTATACTGGACACCAGAAACCAGTCAACGGTGTTTTACAGTTCTTCTTTAATCAATGTAAACTAAAACCAGACCCAGAAACAGGGGTCTGGTAGTAGTATAGAGATGGGGACTCATCTCTAGTCATCGGAGACGGGAAAAACTAGAAAGGGTAAAGGGTAAAGTTGACCTAAGATCGAGAACATCAGTGACACGGAGACCCTTTCTCTCTCCGTTTACCCCCGGGTAGATACTTATTGTCTGTTGTGTAACCTGACTCGTGGATGTCTTTACTCGTTGACCTGTTACCTGTCCCTTATTCTCATTTGTAGATTAGGGGTCGTCCTGAACACGAAAGAGTCGAGTCCATTCTCTGTCTCTTCCCACTCCCCGGGTGTGACCACGTCACCGTCACTTTCTGTCTCTATCGGTGTGGGTTCTTACTCCTGAGGTTTATTACAATCAGTCCTAATCACTGTAAAATTTTACTTGAAAATATCTTGATACGTACATGTAAAATATATATATAAAATTTAATTAACAGAGTAACTAGAAGGATTTAAATGTATCTGTGTCAGAACCAAGACTAAATTAAGTTTTCATGTAAGTTGTTGTGAAATAAGTGTTCTGAAATCAAAGTAAAATCATTCTTCTTGTTTGTACTCTAGATGGGAGAATCATTTACAAATTCATATGTTATTGTTTTACAATCGATATCCATGTTATAATATGTTGTCTAGAGATCTTGTGTAAGTAGAGTGTCTTCACTTTGAATTGTGGTTACTTGTCGGTGAAGGAGAGAGAGAAGGAACGGGGTCCGGGACCGTCGGTGTTAAGTTGAAAGAGAAAGATACTTAAACTGATAAAATCTATTGTGAATGTTTACCTTAAACAGGAAGACACACACCGAATAAAGTGAATCGTACCGTGATCACCATTTCCTGGGTGGACGGTTACGTCCTCTGTATTCTCTGCACCTAACCTAAGATAGGGACCCAGTTCTTCAAGGCGACCTCCTCCTTTACGGTTAGGTGAGGTCATAAGAACGGACCTCTTAAGGTACCTGTCACCTCAGACTGTCCGGTGTCAGGTAGCCCAACGTTTCTCAGTCCGTACTTACTCGTTAATTGTAAAAATGAAACAGTGTCGATATGTATTGTATATACTGGGGTCAAAAGACCTCTAGGAGAACTCATACTTTGTTCCTGTTTTTACGTTATAGGGAAGGAGTCGGGACCCTTATTAGAAATAGAATATATGGGAAGGACTTTAGTTACCTCATATGGTTCGTCATACTATTTTTTATAGGAGTTTTGGTAGAGGGGAAAAGTTGAGGTTTAATGTTAATGTCTTGATTATAAAACATTAAAAATTCGAAACGTTACCATAAGAGAATAAGTAAAACTTGTTTGAAACTTTTCATCCAATCGACCATAGACTTACTTGGGACAATATTCCTTCTCCTTTCATGAAGTCTGCTCAACTTCAGGATATCGATTATGTGTACCCCCAACCCTGAACTCGGACATTGTTTTAACATTGTTCTTCGGAAAAAAGGAAAAAAAAAAGAATTACGATGTGTAAATAATTTCTGTAGTTTTCATAACATTTCATTAATTGGAGGTTAATTTTATTTATTTAAATATAAAATTTTTTCTGATTTGAATAACCATTCCTATACCTTCTTGACCTTCAGGGTTTGAGAAAACCTTCCTTATGTTTTTACTTTGTTTATAAAATCTAGTGTCATACACGTCTACACGAGTCAGCACCGGTTGAGAAACTCTGGGGTACTTGAAATCGAACGATCCGAGGAGACAGGTACCTTAAAAGGTTCGTTCTCATGTCCTCGCCCAACGGTAAAGGAAGAGATCCCTCCTTAGGAAAACAATTTTATGGTAGGATACATTCCTCCACTGTCTTATGATAAAAAGGAAAGAGTGGTTGTGTGTGTGCGTGTGTAAAATAAGGATACGGTCAGTCTTATGAGTATCAAACCACGAACAAGGTGATCGACACACTTAAACTTTCCTCAGAGGTTTGTGAAACTAAGAGTTTAATAAGAGAGAATGTCACTTCTTCAGTTTTCATTATGCATGGAGTACTCTAGTACTACTCCTGGTTTATTCTTTGGTTTATATTGTCATAAAAGTAGGATAGACGTAATACTTTTTGTACTATTTACTATCAAGTACAATATAAAGATGTATTACCTAGATTTAAAGACAACTATTCGACTATCGTTTCAATATAGGATAAAAAAGAAGGACCTTTGTATGTCTACCTGATTATAAACCCTACTACTAGGGGTTTCTTCAATTGACTTAACCCAAAAAAAGAAACAAAAACTCAAACACTGGAGTTACACTGTCAAAACCATTTCTTTCCTTTCCTTCTTTTTCTCTTCTTGCCTCACAGAGAGTCAAGTGTCTTGATACATTTAAATCCATAAAGGAAACATTTTTCCTACATAGAGATACGAACTGTTGTTTTGCTGTACATAAACAAGTTAAGACTTCCCGATTAGTTGCAATTCCTTCTAATCAGTCGATGTAGTGTTCCAAATGTATTTCTGACTGTGACTGTCAGGTATAAAAAGAGTTTTACAAATATCCACTGTAAGTTTACCGTAAACGAGAAGTTTCTAAAGGTACTTCAACGAACCAAAAAGAGTTCTAAAAACTCTATAAAACGAAGAAGGAACTACTATAAATACTATCATACAGAATGTTATACGGATTGATAAAATAATAGTGAAGGTACTCTTTCCTTTTTAGTAAAATAAATATAAATATTGACATTACGAATTTTATATTATTTTTACTATTTCAGTATTTTATACCTATAATAATTCATTAGATGAGATTAGAAAGTCAAGTCAAGTTAAGTCAACGAGTCCGTACAGGTTGAGACACTGGGGTACCTGACGTCGTGTGGTCCGGAGGGACAGGTAGTGGTTAAGGGCCTCAAATGAGTTTGAGTACAGGTAACTTAGTCGCTACGGTAGGTTGGTAGAGTAAGAGACAGTAGGGGAAGAAGAGAGTGGAAGTTAGAAAGGGTCGTAGTCCCGGAAAAGTTGACTCAGTCGAGAAGCGTAGTCCACCGGTCACATAACCTCAAAGTCGAAGTTATAGTCGGGAAGGATACTTATAAGTCCTGACTAAAGGAAATCCTACCTGATCAACCTGAGGAGCGTCTGGTTCCCTGAGAGTTCTCAGAAGAGGTTGTGGTATCAAGTTTTCGTAGGTAAAAAGTCGTGAGTCTAAAGAAATATAAAGTTGAGAGTGTAGGTATGTACTGATGACCTTTTAGGTATCGAAACTGATCTACCTGGAAACAACCGTTTCGTTAGAGAGACGAAAAATTATTCGACAGATCCAACTAGTATTGAAATGAAGGTTCCTCGTTCGCAGAAAATTAAAGTACCGACGTTAGTGGTAGACGTCACTAAAACCTCGGGGGGTTTTATTTAACACAGTGACAAAGGTGACAAAAGGGTAGATAAACGGTATTTCACGACCCTGGTCTACTGAACTAGAAGTAAAAGACTTACGACTCAAAATTCGGTTCAAAAAGTGAGAGGAGGAAGTGAAAGTAATTCTCCGAGAAGTCAAGGAGGAGTGAAAGACGGTATTCATACCACATTAGACGTATAGACTCCAATAACTATAAAGAGGGTCGTTAGGACTAAGGTCGAACACAAAGTAGAGATTAGACATTCTTGAGTTATTTCCTGAGGTGACCACAGAGTCTACCATTTCTTAGAAGGACGTTACGTCCTCTGGATCCAAGTCAGAGAACCAACCCTTGTAGGGGACCTCTTCCCTTACCAATGGGTGAGGTCGTAGGAACGGACATCTTACGGTACATCTCACTGATTGTCAAAGTACAAAAGTAAAAGTTTCTCGACTACGACTAAAGGTTTATACATCCGATTTTGTATGTATTTCACACGTAGTAATTAAATATCTCGTAGGTGTTACTCTTTGAAGATTTAACAATAAGTATGCACTGATTCAGACTGATACGTTATGTTCAAATAGAAGATTTGAATAGGATATATGGGGGTGGGAGGTTTTATCCTTAAAACCCTTTGGTGGAAACGAGAGACGTTCCACACCTATTGGACGGACACACTGAGTCTGATGTCTCTTTTACTTTCACTTCAGCGAGTCAGCACAGGCTGAGAAACACTGGGGTACCTGACATCGGATGGTCCGAGGAGGGAGGTACCCTAAGAGGTCCGTTCTCACGACGTCACCCAACGGTAAAGGAAGAGGTCCTCTAGAAGGGCTCAGCTTGGGCCCAGAAGACGTAAGGTCCGTCAGCGAAATTGAAGACTCGGTGGCTCCTTTGGTTTGGTTTATGGTTTCTTGAACGAACCTCGAAGTTCTAGTCAGTGGAACGGAGGCGAAGTCACGTCTTGTCCTGAGATCGTTCTGGTTCAATGAAAATTAGTTCGAACCTCTTGAGTCTCCTTACTATTAAAGAGAATTTAGGGGAGACGTGGGGATTCTTTCATGTCTTTCCGTCGAAGTTGTTGAACGGTACTCAATTTATTTACGAGTAAAATAGGAACTACTTTTATAAAGATTAAGGGTTTCTTGTTGTTTTTTTCACTAATCTACTTTAATAAATAATTCGTGGTACATAACTTACAGAGAAAACATTATGTACCAAGGTTAATTAAATGACATATCGGGATCTTCCATTCTTAATGAAAAGAGTACTATGTTTACTCTTTCACCCTGAATCTCTTAAATACTAGAATGGTGTTCTTGTACGGTCTCAGTCCTAATTTCGAATATAGATAGATTTAAGTTTTAATTAAAATAAGGATGTCATAAGTTAAAATGTACACAAACGTTCCTATTTTAAATTCTAATATAAACATATTTACATAATTAACAGGACTCTTAACTCCTAGGACCTTAATCTTTATATTATCATTAATACATCATTATTTAAATGGAAGATTCGTTATTTTTAGTAACAAAATCCGTGACTTGTTTCTTAGTTCCCCTATCTACCTCCTTCTTTTCAACACAGGTAAAGTATTCCAAATTCAACCCCTTTACTTTACCATATGGATATCTTCGTCTTTTGTAGTCCCAGTTGTGTTGTGAAAAGAGGTCTTTAGTCCTCCACATTGACCAAAGGATTTTAGAAATATGTAGACATTTTTTCTTTACAGTTCTTTCAAAAGGATACTACAATTTTTATAACCCCGTTGAGTTTCAACCTACGATCGAAACTTATTAAAATCTACGAAGAAGTACAGAATGTTTTTGGTCCTTCCTCTTACTACTGACAGGTTATGTTATAACATTTCATTTTATTTTTATCATTATTATTTCAAATTTTTTTTTTCCTTCCTCTTATTACTCATTTGAGTTTTGGACTCTTATGTACAAGATAATAGTGGTCAAAGAACCCTAAGAAGAGAAAAAGTCCCTAAAAAGAACCGTGACAGAAGAGAGAGTTTAACAGAGGACTAATATGTAGAAGGTACCTCACACAGTTACTCTGGAACCACTCTCTCAAACAGAAGGAGCCGAAGAGGAGAGACCGACCCGATGTCGCCGACGAGAAACGACGGAAGGACGAGCAGATGGACAAGTGGGACCCGTGGTTACGGTAGTAGTAGAGGTGGTAACACGACCTGTCTCGGGAGGTGTGGGGGTACATGAAGAAGGAATGACAGGAGAGGACAAAACTTTGAACAATATGGAAGCAGTAATATGGGTTCTACGACCAACTGGACGACCGGGTTTTCTTCTGGTAGAGGAAGGACCCGACACGATACGTCTACAAAAGGAAGGAGAAAGATCCAACGAGAGTGAGGAAGGACGACCGTCGGTACCCAATACTAGCGATGCACCGGTAGACACTGGGAGACGCGATGTGTCACGAGTACCCCGTACCCCACACACACCCCGATCACCGACGACGGACACGGACGCCGAAATGACAGCGTGTCTAGTAGTGTAGGAACCATAAAGTGGACGGGAAAGTGAGGAGGTTGGTTGATGTGGTGAAGAAGACACTGTAGAGAGGACAAGAATTCCATCGTAGAATGGTATGGGTGAAATCAGTCTAACAGTAATAGTACGAGACGCGCAACCAGGACTAATAGGGGGACGACAACTAAAACCATAGGATATAAGCGTAGTAGAGACGGTATGAGGTCAAAGGAAGGTGTCATCCGTCCATGTTTCGAAAAAGGTGGACACGAAGAGTGGAGTAATAACAGTAACAGGTAATACCGACACGGAGGAAATAGATGAATTCCGAATTTAGGTTGATAAGGAGTTCGGTCCTACGAGAGTATAGTCATAGGATGTGCTAGGATTGCGGTAACAAGTTAGGATACTAAATGTCAAACTCTTTATTTCTCAAGTTTAGTCGAGAAGTTTCTCAACACCCTTCTTGTTAAACAAATAGTACTGTAATTAGATCTAAGACGTAAAAATTTATGTACCCCTTTTTAAGGGACTCATTTTTACTAGTTCGTTACTCGTCACAAGTTCTTGTCTCTATAAAGAGTTAATAATTTTTTTTTTTTTCAAAGAACAGTACCAGTGTATTTAATAACAGATGACTTTAGGAGAACTAACTGTCTTTTTATAACATACCAATGACATCCTTTTATATGTGTCTAAGTCTTAAAATATGAGAACGTTTATGAAAATGGGTTAGAGTCGGTCTAACATTTACATGTTTTATGACATGTTATAATTGAGAGACCAAATCGTTGGGTCTTTCGAGGAAGAGAAATAATGGAGGAAAAGACCTACAATTCTATTAGTCTAGTGTTAAACATAATAAATAGTAAAAAAGTTTTAGAATTAAAAAATAAGATAAGAGGTTTTTTAAAATTGGATATCTACCTTTTGTAATAAACACAAACATTTCGTCTCACTCATCTGTTTTGGTAGTTTATTATAAATCAGAAATATTTCTTGTTTGTGGGAAGTTGCAGAAACCGAATCGAATCCTGTGTTAAAAATCGACTCTACCGTAACCATTTCAATGTTAAAAACCGCGTATTCAATATAGGTTACAAGTTTATTCTTATAATAAGGTTTTCTATAGGTAAAGATACAAAGATCACATAACTCTTGAAAAAAAAAAATGAATAAAAAAATACGTGGTCATGTTTAGATTTAAATCATCTTAAGGAATTTCTACAAGTGTTCCTGTAACCAATTTCTCTTCTGGATTTTAGTGTGTTGGACCCGTTCTTTTCGTCCGATTCAAATTGGTGAGGTAATTCATCTTTTCGGACACATTTCTCGTTTGTCGTAGACAGATTACTTCGGACCCCTAGAAGTGCACGTGAAGTTCGGTCTAAAACTCAACTTGTAAAATGAATACAAGGATGTCTTTACTCTCGTTTGTTTCGCGAGGAACCTCTTTCGACGGAGGAACGAAATATATAAAAAAAAGGTTCTAACTGAACGATTATTTCCAGAAGACTGTCTTAGCAAGGTAAAGAATAATAAAAGAAGGTTTTCAAAGGAGTAGTTACAACATATGAGAGTCCCTAACGTCCTTCTCCCATCTTTGACCTTACAAAATAAGTGTTCGGGACTAAATTACACCCTACGACTCGAACAGACGATGATTACGTTCGGTTGACGTGAAGAGACTTCGAACTTTGAAGGACTTCCTCCCCGGACTTCTAGTATGACGTACGGTTCAGTGAAGTCAGTACAGGTTTAGAAACACTACCGTACCTGACATCGTGTACTCCAAGGAGACAGGTACCCTAAGAGGTCTGTTCTTATGACCTCACCCAACAGTAAGGGAGGAGGTCCCCTAGAAGGGTTGGGTCCCTAGTTTTAGAGGATTTAACTGGTCGTCCAAGAAATGGTGATCACGGTGGATACTTTGGGGTCCCTAGTTTCGTTTAAATTAAACCGGTAGTTCAGTAGAAAAGAAATCAAGGTAACGAGTCGGGTCTGAAGGTCGGATAGTTCAACAGAGTACTTTTCCTTTATTTGACTATTGGAGAGTACACTTAGTCAAATTACACAATTAACAGGTTAGACATTAATACACGAAGACAAATTTTTACAGTGGAATGAACTTGTAATCTCGTCTGGATCCTTCATGTATAATATTAGATGAAAAATATCTAGTCTTTTGACTGAGAGTCTTTTAATTTTACGGAAAAGGTAATCACTCATCTTAATTATGACTAGGGTGTAGTGAGTGAAGGACAAAATTACGAGGATGTTACGAGAACGTACTGGGAAACACTTCTGATACTGAAAGAATTGTCTCAAATCTTACGTGTTCTTAAGTAGAAGTTGTGTTCTAATGTTTTTTTTTTTTTTTTTTTTGGGTGACATCTGAGTAATTACAGACACATTTTTTAGATGCTTATTCATACTACATTTACCGGAAATATAGTATACCACACCAATTAGGGATAGGACGACATGTACCATAATTTCCTCCTCCTTGTTTTTTCGGGGGTAGAGAACGAAACAAGAAAGGGTTCTAAATACCTATGGTAGTAAAACTCAGTCTATCGTATTGTGAGTGTTCATCCTTCCTAGTGACACACACTTCTCCATTACATATAATCTTACTAGGAGGAAAACCGTCAAATACGAAGGAGAAAAAAAAAAAAAAAGGATATACTGGTATTGTAATTAAACCGGAACTCGGACACGAGTACCCAATCTTGATTTGTAGAACGGGAGAAAGGAGAAAAGTATCTGTGTACTCGTTTCAGGGAGAGAGAGTGTGTGTGGGAACCGGGTACCAATTAAAATCGAGGGGAGAAATAAGTATACATTGAACGTCCTTTCTCCATTCTAGAAGCTTAAACCCCAACCGAACTCACTCTTTCTTTTCGGGGAAGTCGGAGGTTTGATCCAGTACATAAAGTCGACTCGAATGTCTCTTTAGACGTGAATTCAAAGTCCATATTTAAGTCGGTTATTATTATTTAACCAAACAAATAAGAGAGGTGAAGACCGACTGGGTTACCTGTATCGACAACTACGTCGTCATTAAGACGATAATAAATCCCCCTCGAGTATATACGTAGCCTCTTCCGTTACCGTGGGGTGAGGTCATGAGAACAGACCTTTTAGGGTATCCGCCTCCTCGGACCATCCGACGTCAGGTACCCCAGTGATTCTCAACCTGTGCTGACTCGCTGAAGTGAAAGTGAAGAGTGAAAGTACGTAACCTCTTCCTTTACCGTTGGGTGAGGTTAACAAGAACGGACCTCTTAGAGTCCCTGTCCCCTCGGACCACCCGACGACAGATACCCCAGCGTGTCTCAGTCTGTGCTGACTTCGCTGAATCGTCGTCGTCGTCGTATATACGTATTCCGTGTGTCATCGGGTACTGGTTCACTCATGGAGTACGGTACGTAAGCGTCACGAGATTCACTCGAGTCGACGATGTATTTGGAACGCTACACGTATACTTCACGATATTCACTAGAGTTGACAATGTAATGTTTTGCACCCCGTTCTCACTCTCCGGCACCCCACTCTCTCGGACCGGTCCGGTAGAACCGATTAAACGAGAAAGGGATATGAGGTGAGGAAGTCCTAGAGAGTAGAGTGTTACGTCCAAGGTGGGAGACGTCGTAGGGGGGTCTCGTATTACGGTGATGGACTTGGGTGTAGGACGTTCCTGTCATCTCTGATTTTGTTTGTCAGTGTGGGGGTTATGTTTCTTTTTGGGTTACGGTCCCTAGTGGACCTCGAGTACAGTGTCAGAGGTGGGAGTGTCACGGTCTTCTCTGTGGGCGATGTACACCTCACGGGAATATAGGTACCGGCTGAGGTCAGGTGGTAGATAGAGACGTTGAGGTTGGGACTCCTCAAAAATAATAATTCCTGGGCGTTTTGGGAGTGTCCGTGTCCCGGGTGGGGAAGTTCCTCCCCTAAAAACACCGTAAGGGTCGGATGGGTGTTCTATGGTTTACGAAAGCATAACAAGATTTGGATGTTCTCTTAGTCTCCAGTCATCGTGTAGTGTCCTGTGTCGGAAATGTCATGTGACAAGATTATGTGACAAGATTTGGATGTAGTCTCTTGTGTCGGACTTAGAGGTAGTTGATTTAGATGTAGTGCCCTGTGTCGGAAATGTCATGTAACAAGATTTGGATGTAGTCTCTTGTGTCGGACTTAGATGTAGTGTCTTGAGTCAGTGTAGGCCCTAGGGACCTCCTACTGGGGGGTCCGATATCTGACGAGTACGAAGTAAAAGGTGACATGGTATCCGGAACGACGGTACGTCCTTGGGCGTAAGAGTATTACAAGTAGTAGTGACAGTGAATGACGGAGTGACAATCTTTAAGACCCAAGAAGTCCGGGTGGCCCAAGAACGAGATTATTGTCCTATCTCTCTCTTCTCTCTCTCTTCAGTGAGTCAGTACAGACTGAGAAACGTTGGGGTACCTGATATCGGATGGTCCGAGGAGGCAGGTACCCTAAAAGGTCCGTTCTCATGACCTCACCCCACGGTAACGGAAGAGGTCCCCTAGGAGGGTTGGGTCCTAGTTTGGGTCCAGAGGGCATAACGTCCGTTTGTGAAATGGTAGACTCGGTGGTCCCTTCGAAACATACGGTCCTATGTAACGAGATCAAGAAGGTTCGTAGAGACGGATAAAGAGGGACCGTACTGTAATATATCTCGTGATACGTATAAGAGGAAGTCCCGTCAGTCTTTTTAGGTGGGGTGTCACGCACGTCGTAAGGTACGACGGAACAAACCCTTTGTCCTTGAGTGGTGAAGATTTCGGAAAAGTCATAATAGGCCACTGGACAGTTGACGGAGGGTTAGAAGGTTAGCTCGGGTGTGGATCTCCTAGTGTCGGTGTTCAATGGTGTATGACACACACCGCGCACCGAAGGAGGAAGGTCGTCTCGGAGTCCGAAGGGATGGACGACCCATAGGACGGTTGATGTGGTCAATTAACGACTAGGACGAACACTTTGGTTGACAGAGAAACATAGAGTGACACGTACGACAAACGACTTGGGTCCCATCCGTTCCGAGTTCGATTCTCTGTCCTTTTTCCGAGTTCCTCGGCATCCTTGACGTCTGTGTAAATAAGAGAGGACCGTTGTCTGTATCGTATTGGATTGTGTTGTTGGAGAGAAGACCGACCGTGTCGTCGGTATTGTCTTAAGAGAGGACCGACTACGTCTTTGACATCGACATCTGTGAGATAAGAGAGGAGAACACTGACTGGGTTACCTGTCCCGGTACTGTGTCGTCATTGAGGTGGCACCAAATCCACCTCGCGGATATCCGTGTGGTGTGTTTCGTCGGGCACTGGTTCACTCACGGGGCACCACGTGTGCACGTCACGATGTTCACTAGAGTCCGAATGTAATGTTTTGTGCCCCGTTCTCGTTCTCCGGAACCCCGATCTCCCGGACTGGTGTGGTAGGACCGATTAAACGAGAAAGGGGTGTATAGGATACATATATAGAGAAAGCTTATGTGACGTCCTTTTAGCTCCTACTTAATCCCTTAAAGACACTAGAACCGTTCTAATATCGTACGTACGTACGTACGATTCAGTGAAGTCAACACAGGCTGATAGACGTTGGGGTACCTGACGTCGGGTGGTCTGAGGAGACAGGTATTTAAGAGGTCCGTTCTTATGACCTCACCTAACGGTACGGGACGAGGTCTTCTAGAAGGTCTAGGTCCCCAGTTTAGATACAGAGGATCCGGAGGACGTAGACATTCACCCAAGGAATGTTGATCGTGGTGAATCCTTCGGTGTACTACATTGTATCAACGGACATTTAACCTAAACACCGAATAGTCTGACCGGGATATACAATCTTGACTAAAAGATTTTGTGTAAAATGGTACTTCTCTACTTAGTTAATACTAAGTTATTTTACATTAAAATTTCTATAGTTGGATTCAATATGTATCTTCTCACTTAATGTCAACTCTCGTCAATTTATTATGGTGTATCTGTAAATGTATCTCTTTGTATTTATTGAAACACGGATCTTTTATGTTACTAAGAGGACGGAAATCCTACATATGAGGTATATTCAGTCACTTTCTGTGTGTCTAAAAACAAAGGGGTTAGTCACTTTATTTTGTTTGAATTTACCCTTCAATAAACCCCCCTCTTACCTATGTACATATACATACCAACTTAGGGAAATGACAGGTGGACTTTGATGGTGTTGTAACAATTAACCGATATGAGGATATGTTTTATTTTTCAAAAAAAAAAATTATTTTGTTTGAATCGAAAGTGTTTCTAACTCTTAACTAACCAACTAACCCATCTTTATAAGTCTCTTTTAAAGTTATATAATGAAAAAAGATTTAAGGACTGACGGAAAAACGGAAAGGACTACTTAAATTACTCGACGATTATCAAGTGTGTAAAACTCTTCTGGTCGGTAACAGTTTATTTTCTAATTAAGATGAACTTGATCGAATCAATTAAAGAGGGTCTGTAGGAAGTAAACTCTTCTATTAAGGAATCTTTTCGTGTGTACATGTAAAAATATGCACATCTCAGTAGGAACATTAATTCTACCCTGACACCGTGTTGTCCCGCAACTCTGTTCACTGGTCTTTATGTCAGTCATTTTCCCGAAGGGTCCACCTCGATCACCATTTCTTGGACGGACTATTAAGTCCTCTACGTTCTTCTCTGTGGTCAACCTAGGGACTCAGTCCTTCTGGGGGACCTCCTCCCGTGTTGGTGGGTGAGGTCGTAAGAACGGACCCCTTAGGGTACCTGGCTCCTCCGACAATCCGACGTCAGGTATTCCAGTGTGTCTCAACCTGTGTTGACTTCGTTGAATCGTGTGTGTGCGTATATTGAACATCCTTCTTCCACTGGTCGAGTACCATTTTTGTCCCAAGATTTTTAAGGGTCAAAGGTCGTTTTATGGGGAGTAAGAAAGACATGATTGATTGAGTTGAAAGTACGTAATTAACTTTGAGGAAATTACGAGAACTTCATTAAAGGATATGAAGAAGGTGGGAAGGGGGGAGTTTCAGAAGATATGAAAGAGTCTATTAAAAGGTTGGTAAAGTAAAATAGAACGTGAAAAGTGATACCTTTTAGAAAACTTTGGACTAAAGTCAAAAACGTACTATAGGCAAAAATTTGAATACAGGGTTAGTTCTTTCAACGAGTAAAAGGGACCACTTAGAAATAATAATTCTACCTTTTTTAAACATAGTTTGTATTACAGTATTAGTAAAGGTCCCCTAAACTATTGTGTCGATGTCTCGTTTACATAGATAGACCCGAACCGTTCTCTACTTTCTCTGTAGTAACCATTGTTAGTCACCAAGTTGTCGAGTCTTCCTTAAACATCTTCACTTGAGATGTCTCTCACTAGACCCCCTAATCCTTCTACACTGTCTTTGAGACACACACGGGTGTCCTTTTAAATCCACATTTAGGGACTCGTCGAACGTTTACTTTCCCAATCAAGACCCTATACTCAAGGAAACCTTCAAGCTGTATCTAGACACACTTTTCTAATTTCCTTCCATAAACGTTTAACCTCTTAAAATTAGTAAATGGAACGTTTAGTAGATCTTTGTAAAGCATTAAAGATCAACTCTGGATAATTTTACTTCGATATTTCTTTGGAAAAACTCCCTATTTATTTTGAACCTATTTATATCTCGAAGACATATGTTCCTGTCCTACGGAGTTGACACTTCTGTATGGTCAACAGGAATAAAGTAGAAATTTAAATTTAGTTACGGTGAGTTTATATGTAACAAACTATTATACTATTTATAAGGGTTCAAAGTTCGTATTATAATTAGTATTTAGGGATTTCAGTGGAAATATGTGTATATACGTAATTACGATTCAACGAAGTCGCTGATTGAGAAACACTGGGATACCTGACATCGGGTGGTCCGAGGAGATAGGTACCCTAACAGGCCCGTTCTCATGACCTCACCCAACGGTACGAGAAGAGGTCCTTATGTGTATATATCTCCTTATATATACAGAGACACACACTTAAACAATGAAATTTTAAAAACTATTCGATTTATTCCTAAAAATCGGGAGATGGTGTAAACATTTGTGACCTATATCATCTCTAATACATTAAAAAATTTTAGTGTGACGTCCATTTATATACCGTCTCTTTGGTGAGAATGGGGAAAGGATCTCGAGTCAACTTAAAAGTGAGGTCGTCATACAGGTCATGGTGACAGGGGTGTCGGAGTACGACACTAATTCCGTGATAGTAACGGGTTGTCAGTACCTTTGATAAAGGGCACAAAACAGTGTGTGTGAGGACCTGTGGTACTGGGAGAAGGGTACGTTACTGTGTCTTGAGTCAAGACTCCTACTGGAGTATTTAGTTGGTCATGGTGACGAAGGAAGAGTGAAGGGTATGACAAACCCCAGTATGTTTCACTTTTAAACGTTCCTTTCTCTTGTATAAATTACACACTGGAGAAACTGGACCTTTTAATGATTCATTTAATGAAAGAATCAAACCCGGTACCTGATAAGTAACATTTTATTCCTATACCCACAGAAGACGAGATAACTAGATGCAGAACTAAATTTCATCTATTTCTACTCTAATAAAACTTGTCATAACTCATTTCATCTTTCTATTTGTCAACACAGTATTAATAGACCGTCATTAACTAGAAGGATCCAGTGATTTGACGAGGATTTTAGAGACAAGGACAACCAGAGAGGTGATGATTTAACTACTACGAGTACCTAGAGTTCGATTCTTTTAAAGTCTAGTTTAAGGAGAGAAGGAGTCTCAAAATTTTCGAGTGTTAAATGTTGGTTGTTTTCATCTGTAAAACACGACCAGAATTCTAGGAGGTACTTAATAGGAGTTTAAGGAGAGAGGAGTGTGGACGAGGAGGTCGGTTCAAAGATTTATACGTTTTATGTAAATACGGTGTAACAAGACATAATCAATCGAATTCCGACGACATTGTTTCATAGTATCTGGACCGATCAATTTATTGTCTTAAAAAAAAAGTGTCAGACTTTCGATCTTTAGGTTAAGTTTTACAGTAGTCGAACCAAATAAGACACCGGAGAGAGGAACTGAACACAAATCGATAGAAGAGGGACACGGAAGTAAGTAGAGAGAAGACATTAAGACATAAGTTTGAAGGAGAAGAATATCTCTACGGTCAGTATGACCTAATTCCAGGTGAGATCACTGGATAAAAATCGAATTAACGGACGAATTTTTGGAACAAAAGGGTTTTGTCAGTATAAGACTCCATGGTCACCAATACTGAAGTGGTATACTTAAAGCCTCCCTTTGTTAGGTTTGGTATTGTGTTAAGAAGTAAAACTTTACAGGGTCCTCAAGCACCTTACTTAACTCTCTCATCATTATTTTGTACATGTAAGTCAAGTCAAGTCAGCGAGTTAGCACAGGCTGAGAAACGCTGGGGTTCATAACGTCGTGTGGTCCGGAGGGTCAGGTAGTGGTAGAGGGTCTCAAGTGAGTCTGAGTGAAGGTAGCTCAGGCACTACGGTAGGTCGGTAGAGTAGGAGCCAGCAGGGTAAGAGGAGGACAAGGGTTAGGGAGGGTCGTAGTCTCAGAAAAGGTTACTCAGTTGAGAAGTGTACTCCACCGGTTTCATGACCTCGAAGTCGAAATCGTAGTAAGGAAGGTTTCTTGTGGGTCCCGACTAGAGGAAGTCTTACCTGACCAACCTAGAGGAACGTCAGGTTCCCTGAGAGTTCTCAGAAGAGGTTGTGGTGTCAAGTTTTCGTGTTAAGAAGCCACGAGTCGAAAGAAGTGTCAGGTTGAGAGTGTAGGTATGTACTGGTGACCTTTTTGGTATTGGAACTGATCTGCCTGGAATCAGCCGTTTCATTACAGAGACGAAAACTTATATGATAGATCCAACCAGTATTGAAAAGAAGGTTCCTCATTCGCAGAGAATTAAAGTACCGACGTCAGTGGTAGACGTCACTCAAACCTCGGGTTTTTGTATTTCAGACTGTGACAAAGGTGACAAAGGGGTAGATAAACGGTACTTCACTACCCTGGTCTACGGCACTAGAAGCAAAAGACTTACAACTCGATATTCGGTTGAAAAAGTGAGAGGAGAAAGTGAAAGTAGTTCTCCGTAAAATCAAGGAGAAGTGAAAGACGGTATTCGTACCACAGTAGACGTATAGACTCCAATGACTCTAAAGAGGGCCGTTAGAACTAAGGTTGAAAACAAAGAAGGTCAGGTCTCAAAGAGTACTACATGAGACGTATCTTCAATTTATTCGTCCCACTGTTATATGTCGGAACTGCATGAGGAAAAGGATATACCTTGGTCAGACAACAAGGTACAGGTCAAGATTGACAACGAAGGACTGGACGTATGGCTAAAGAGTTTCCGTCCAGTCCACCAGACCATAAGGGTAGAGAAAGTCTTAAAAGGTGTCAAATAACACTAGGTGTGTCAGTTTCCGAAACCGTATCAGTTATTTCGTCTTTATATACAAAAAGACCTTTAGAAAACGAAAAAGGTACTAGGTCGTCTACAACCGTTAAACTAGAGACCAAGGAGACGGAAAAGATTTTGGCCGAACTTGTAGTCCCTCAAGTGCCAAGTGCATAACAACTTCGGACCGAACCTCTTAAAACTCGTAATGAAATGATCACACACTCTACTCACGTTAACACGCCATCAAACTCGTAAGAAAACGTAGCGGAAAGAAACTTTAACCTTACTTTTGACTAGAAAAGGTCAGGACACCGGTGACGACTCAAAAGGGTTAAACGACCGTATAACTCACGTCGTAAAAGTGTCGTAGTAGAAAGTCCTAAACTTTGTCGAGTTGACCCTAAGGTAGTGGAGGTGATCGAAACAAGCATCACTACGAAAGATTCCGGGTGAACTGAAGTGTAAGGTTCTACAGCCGAGATCTAATCACTAGTGTAGTAGTACTAATAGACCCAGCACTTCTAGAATTTAGTCTATCGATCACCTTTAGACGACATACTAAGTCCTTCGAGTATAGGTCACGAGACGTTGTTGTATCTCCGTAGCCAACCCCACCCTCGCTCCAAATCCTACCTTCCCTGTATGTATATGGATACCGACTAAGTATGACTACATACCTTCTTTGGTTGTGTTATAAGATTTCGTTAACAGAAGGTTAATTTTCGTTTATTTAAATTTTTTAATTTTTCTCCGATACTCCAAACATATCATTTATATAAAGTTATTTTTAATAGAACAATTTTTTTATGGGGAGGGGTAAAGATAATTTGATTAATAATAAAAAATCTACGTCACTTTTTGTTATGTGAAACGACAGACAAGGTTATCGTTTAAAGAATCACTAAGGAATCATGTAAAAATATATTTTATATAAACCAACAAATTTTTATTTACAGTTTGATAGTTTTATTGTACCAGGAGTCTCATTTTTTTCTTTGTTATACAATGTATATAGCACTTACAGGAGAGAAGGAGTTGAAATAAAGGAACTTAAAGGTGAGAAATATTAATTTGACTAATACTTATATATGTGTACGTGTGTGTTTTTGTGTAATCAATCTCTCTCTTAGTACTGTCTATCTACTATCTATCCATCTATTAGATGATAGTTAGAAATTTAATAAGATGTTTATAATTACTTAAAAAAGTTCATACATAAATACTGAATTAGTCGAAAAAAATTGACTCTCTATTAAGTGTATGATATGATAAAGTCAAGTCAAATCAGTGAGTCAGTACAGGCTGAGAAACGTTGAGGTTCCTGACGTCGTGTGGTCCGGAGGGACAGGTAGTGGTTGAGGGCGTCAAATGAGTTTGAGTACAGGTAACTCAGTCACTACGGTAGGTTGGTAGAGTAGGAGACAGTAGGGGAAGAGAAGGACAGGGGTTAGGGAGGGTCGTAGTCTCAGAAAAGGTTACTCAGTTGAGAAGCGTACTCCACCAGTTTCATGACCTCAAAGTGAAAATCGTAGTCAGGAAGGTTTCTTGTGGGTCCTGACTAGAGGAAGTCTTAACTGACCAACCTAGAGGAACGTCAAGTACCCTGAGAGTTCTCAGAAGAGGTTGTGGTGTCAAGTTTTTGTAGTCAAGAAGCGCGAGTCGAAAGAAGTGTCAGACTGAGAGTGTAGGTATGTACTGATGACCTTTTTGGTATCGGAACTGGTCTTCCTGAAAACAACTGTTTCATTACAGAGACGAAAACTTATACGATAGATCCAACCAGTATTGTAGGTAACTTCCTCTTTCGCAGAAAATTAAAGTACCGACGTCAGTGGTAGACGTCACTAAAACCTCGTGGTTTTTTATTTCAGACTGTGACAAAGGTGACAAAGGGGTAGATAAAGGGTACTTCACTAAAGTCAAGTCAAGTCAAGTCAACGAGTCAGCACAGACTGAGAAACGCTGGGGTACTCAACGTCGTGCGGTCCGGAGGGACAGGTAGTGGTTGAGAACCTCAAGTGAGTTTGAGTGCAGGTAGTTCAACTACTACGGTAGGTCGGTAGAGTAGGAGACAGTAGGCGAAAAAAGAACGGGGGTTGAGGAGGGTCGTAGTCTGAGAAAAGGTTACTCAGTTGAGAAGCGTACTCCACCGGTTTCATACTTCACTAATTCAAAGAAGTTTTTTCAATAAAACTTAATAAATAACCTGTTAAGTGTATAGAGACATGGAAACCCGAGTCAATAATCTCCTAATAACACTAGTAAACTAGTTCAGTACAAAGGAACTGACAAACGTATAGAGCTTTAACATGTAACGATGAAACCGTGAACTTCCTCAACATTAGAGGCGTAAGGAATGATTGACAGAAGTCCACCTTCTATGTAAACAACCAGGATGAATATGTGACCTGAAAGGACTGGAACGTACCCTTGTAGACGAGGTACGAGGGAGTACATCGTCTTAATAAGAAAATTGACGAAACAACTCTATATTAGGTACATGGTGTCTTCAGTTAGTAAATTTCTCAGATTAAGTTACCGAAAATCATACAAGTGTATCAATATGTGGGTAGTGATGTTAGTCAAAATCTTGTAAAATAATCGGATTCTTCAATTAGGTGTGGAAATCGGATGTACGGGGGCAGAAGGATGGGTTGAGAGTAGGGATCTGTTAATGATTGGATGAAAGACAAAGATATTCAAACGGATAAGACCTGTACAATATAATTACCTTAGTATATACAACACCAGTATGTACTGGCCGAAGAAAGTGAATCATACAAAAGTTCTAAGTAGGTATAACATTAAACATAGTAGGTAACACAAAATTCATCGTCTTAAGAATTAAAAAGGACAGAAGAGAACTAGAAAATTGTGTAGGCTAGTCTATAACCTTTAGAGAAAGTAAAAGGACTTCCACCACGATATCGGGTTGAAACACGAAACAGGGAACGGGTATCTGAGACAAAAGACGAACGGAAGAAATTTATGGTATCGAGTGAGAGTGTCAGTAAAGTCCTAGGAAGTTTTCCTCGACCGACTTTTCGTCCCTTCTAAACCCGAACCATGAACCCATAAACCCCATGGGTACCCGGTCAATCCCCTCTAGAAGTTCACTCCAAAAGGTTTTCGAACATACACCTGAACGACGATCGTAGAACTAATGTCAGTTGTCTTTGGTCTAGGAAATTTACGCGAGAGCATAAACATAGATGGAAAGGACTAGGGACCTCTTCCGTTACCGTGGGATGAGTTCATAAGAACGGACCTTTTAGGGTACCTGCCTCCTCGGACCTTCCGACGTCAGGTACCCCAGTAACTCCCAGTCTGTGTTGACTCGTTGAAGTGAAAGTGAAAAGTAAAAGTACGTAACCCCTTCCTTTACCGTTGGGTGAGGTCACAAGAACGGACCTCTTAGGGTCCCTGTCCCCTCGGACCACCCGACGACAGATACCCCATCGTGTCTCAGCCTGTGCTGACTTCACCGAATCGTCAAGGACTAGGGGAGAGAGGTAGATCAGTACTTTCAGAACGGACATGGGACCCACGAAATCCTCTCTTTTTGAAAGGAGGTCGTTGTAGGGTGTGTCGACCCCCTGTACCCGTGAGTCAGTAAAGTGAGGGTAAAAGGAGTCCTCTCAACAACGGTCGATCAAGTCAGGGTTCGCACTGTGGATCTCGTCCCCACCGTGACTTTTTACAGAAGAAGGTATAAGTTACGTGTATAAAACACCCCAAAAACAAAAAACGAAGTTGTCTCACGACCGTAGAAGGGAGACATTTGGTCCTGAACATTTTTCCGAGAAAGTAGGAACCGATATACGGGTTCAGTCACGAAACGTCCACAAGGAGTTGACGTTGTTTCTCCCCGGTTTTGGTTAGGTGTCTGTGGACGGTCAAGGTATTGGGTATTATTCCAAATAGATGGACAATAGGTCACGTGTGCACCCTTTTTGAGAGGGACCTAGGGGGTTGAGGGACTCTCCATGAAGACAAGTACCTACCTATGATTTAAAATCGACTACTTTCCACTGTTTTTCCTCCCTGTTAAATACGTCAGTATTACAAGAAGAAGTAAAGAAAGTTCATAAACGATCTTACCGGGGAAGAATTACTCTAGAAGAACATGTGGGACAATTTTAGTAGTAGTGGTTATGGAAACGAGGGAACGGAATGAAAGGGGGGTACCTTGTGTACTAGAAGATTGTATATTAAATGAATATATAGGACGAATAACAAATACAAAGTAAAGAGACGTTATCTGATATTTGAGGTACTTCTGCTCCAAGAAATAAAAACGAATGATTACATAGGATATTGATTTTATCACAGATTGTCATTCACAAATCCTGTATAATTGAATAAAATAATTTTTACATAACAAACCCTTAATATCTTTCTTTTTCTACAGAGGAATATACGTTTGTTTACACATGTACGAACTTTCAGTTCGTATAAAAAAACAAAACGATAAAATAAAAATTAACTAAACATAACCTCATATATCAAATGAGTGTTACAACATAATGTATATATATGTATAAAAAAACGTCAGTTTAAATTACCTCTAGATAATTAAAGTAAATAAATCGTAGGGTGAAAATCCCTTGAAACAAACTGGGATACATTTGGTTGACCCCTTTACTTAATGTCCTTCAATAGGAAAACTGGTGTTCAAACCCGAACAATGGACCGAGTCCGTTTGGTAAAAGAGATTGGGTTATGATTTTTGTACTCATTTGTCTCTCCTACCTTTTAGTAACTTACTGTCAAGGGATTTCTCTACTAAATATTCTAGGATACTTATTTTCAAAACATTAACAAGATCAAGGAAGTTTTTGAGACCAGTAGTTTAGAAAGAAGTATATGTACTCGTCAGGGGTTTGGAAGGTTTATTATAGTAAAACAAATGAATTTAAGTAATCTACACCACACTTCTTGACATTCTTATACTCTAAAACGTGAGTAACGTTCGATTCTTCTATCAGAAGATGTTAAGGTGTCTACTACTCCTGAGATCCAGTTTCTGTTTCCTATCAATTAAAGACCCGTTATCGGTCTCATAGTCTTAAAGACAACTGAGAGACAGGGGTGTCCCTTTACATGTACACAATGTTCTCTCCCCGGGTCTCGTATCCACTGGTCCTGTCCGGATTGAAACGGAAGTTGAACTAATTTGAAGCCCCTCCGAAGAAGGACTGGGATCTGGGGACTAGAGGAAAAAGAATCTCGTATACGAAATCTTTTACACGTTAATATGTAATAAAAAGAGAAAGGTTATATATGTATAAAATTTTAAGATCAGCCAAAATGTTGGGTCTTTACAGAAAGAGTTCCTGGACCCTCACAGGTACACTTTATACTAGTAATTCCTTCTGTAACAAGAATTATAGGGTAAAACGTACCCTACTTTCCTTAGGTTGTAACCACTCATGGAACGATGTTCGTGTTTAAACGTAGGACATTATTTCGGTACTCTACAAATAAAAAGGAAAACTATTTTAGTCTATCATTTGGGTCTACCATATTCCAAGAGGTCATGAAAAGGTAATGGAGTAGTGTCGGTGACTTTTGGAATAGGGACAACCAACACCGTCTCAACGGTTTAAGTCTGAACCATAAAGAGGTAATCGTTTTATCAGAACTTATTTTAAAAGGACCAGACAAATTGTGTTAAAAATTGAACTGTATTGAAAACCGTGTAAAAACTGAACTGCATTCCTTATTCCTTTTAGTGTGAACAGAGGTCCCGAAGGGACCACTGAGTTACAATTTCTAAGACGGACGTTACGTCTTCGACGTTCTGTTCTGTACCCAAGTTAGGGACCCAACCCTTCTAGGAGACCTTCTCCCGTACCGATGGATAAGGTTTTAAGAACGGATCTCTTAGGGTACCTGTCTCCTCGTACCTTCCGATGTCAGGTGTCCTAACGTTTCTAAGTCTGTCCTGACTTCACTGAATCGTTCCGTGTGAACTGAGGTTTCTTTTTGTTAACAAGAAAGAAGATCTTTGTGCTCATTTTTCTACTCGATTCAAATTTTCAGTAAGTCCTCCAGGTGTGTACTTCTCTTATTGTCTTTTAATTTGGGTATTTCGTCCTATCTATTTTTGAAATTTTTTAGTGAAATCACAGTCTGACGACGTGTGTTTAGAGTGGGTGTAAAATACTTTCAACTAGTTCCGTAATTTACATTTCAGATGAAGACCTCACAAGATAAATTAACGACGTTGAAGACCTGTATCTCTTAAACTAAAGGATTACAGATGTATGAGACATCATCTACTCATATAGTTACTCATCTACGTTCTTACGGTTAATTAGATAGGACAGTAATAAAAGTTTAATGTTTTGTATTTTAGACACGGTCTTACTATATTTATTAAAGAGTTTGTGCATTTTTCCTTGTAACATTACAAGTTTACATATTACATCTTTCTAATTTACCATTACCTCACTTTACTAAATATATCCCAACCGGTACTCGTTTCTGAGAGTTGTTTAACCCAGACACTTGTCTAAATCTATACGCCGATTGAGGAATTTCACATTTATTCAGAAAGGGTTGAGTATAAGTACTCCGATTAAAGTACAAACTTATAACGAAAGTTTTTATGACAGACAACGTTATACATCTGATCTTACTAATTGACTAAGTGATACCGGTATTGTGACTAGTCCAGTTCATATACTAATAAAAATGTCAGTCATTGTAAGATTTGAGTTATTTGGAGTTCCATCGTAGAATAAGATTTTCTTTTTATCTGTAACCACAGTGTATTAACTGAAATAGACCTGAACAGATATAACGTTAACTCAATGTTTTCGACTCTCTTCTTTTACACGGTTTATAAGAGTTTTTTGTCTTTACTAGTCAAATTTTCTACACCTGTATGTAAGAAACAGTCTTTCGATATAAATAATGTTTTAGACTTTATATTATTATATAGTTAGTATATTAAAATCCCTAGGAAAGAAGGGGTTGTGAAAAGATTATCGTTGAACTTGTAGGAATAAAGAATCTGACATATGGTACCCCAAATTATTACCTCACTGTTATCACATACAGTGACAATGATTAGACAGGAACAATCTGTGTATCAAACGACAACCAGAGTTCATCTATATCCTTCGTGTTGGTATCACTTATTACTGTTGTCACTCTACTCTGCGTGTCCACCTTTTCCGGAAGGCAGACGGAAGTCGTCTCCCTTAGAAGTCCTATCAGGAGTCTTACATCTATATTCTTTGTGTCTACTTATTTTTACCCTGGTGCTCATGTTCTTGTGGTGTCTACTTATACTGTTTAAGTACTCGTAGACACAAACACGTTCGGTCTGCTTATTGACCACTCTACAGTGTCTTCATTACCAACTGAAACAACCGCGATGTCTTTCCCTCCGACTTTTGATTTATATGATGACAATCACTCCGGTTCTTGGGTGGTTAGGGTGTCTCCCGAGGGTTAAAAGACGTGTGGACGGTTGAGTATTCCTATCCCATTACATTTCCCACTGTCTACCGTCGTATTGCTAGTATCGGGTATTGAGGGTTATCGTTCGTTAACCATTATCGTTTTGGCTCCTTCTTCTTGTAAACCTACCGCGTTGTCAACTTCCTCTAACAGGACCGGTGTCTTTTCTCTAACTACTCGTAGAACCCATCCTACTGCTTCCACATCGTCCAGAGACTACATCTCTCTTACGGCTCCTTCTTCATGTAACCACACACGTCCGAAAACAGGTCCGCCTACTGTGATTGTTATCACTGTAACGGTGACTCTTACCGATTCATGTCTTTTTCCTTTTGGCGTTTTTCTTGTTCGACTTACAGTGGTTCTGAACTTTTTGGGTCATTTTCCTTGAGCCACTGGTACCACTCCAAAAGACGGTTCTGGACTTTTGTTTTCCCTTCATTTACGTAAGTCCATGTATTTATATGTTTAGATCCCATACGTCCGAATATAAGGAAAGAACTCTACAACCGTTGCAGAACGAAAAAGATCAAGGATCCTCGGAGACCAAGTAATAGGGGGAGAGGGAAGAAGTTGGGGCCTTTTAATATAGAGAAAAAGACTGAGACTAAGACAGGAAGTGAAAATTCTTGTGACACAAATGTACCAGTTCAGGTTTATTATATTTGATTAGAGAGATCGACTTCCAGTGTCCCAATCGTTTGAATTAAAATAGAGGTCGGATTTAAGAGGGAAAAAGTACATTGGATTGAATAAACGTACAAAGACCCTAACTATGTACCTGTAGAAACTTTCCTGTAGTACGACGGAGGATGTTAACCCTTGTGTGGTACGTTTTACGTTTTTACTTTGTTTCTTTTATTTAGGAAAGATTACCGTATTTTGTTGATCCTAGTTTGAATTGTTTTCTCCTCGTTGTAGATATGTGTCTTTTGGTAGTTTGTAACGACTCTTTTTAATTTCTAGGTTTATTTACTTTTCTGTTGGTAAAGTACCTAACCTTCTAAGTAATAATACTCTATTAATACTCGTGTCACTAGGTATATAAGTAATGTCTGAAATTTTTTAACTGTTTCATGAGTGTTTTATTTATACCTTTTCTTGATCTTATTGGTTTTATTAACACTTTTACTTCCCGTTTCTATCTTCTAAATATGAAAGACTAAAGTTTCAAATGAAATTACTACCTCATTTGTTCTTTCGTACCATGACCGTATATCTATGTGTATATCTATTACCAATCTTAACTCTCAGGTCTTTATATGTGAAGTTTCCCATGGTAACACTTTTACTTCCCTTGTACTATGTCTTTTTTACGTAAGTGTTTCGAACATAGACTATTCCCTAAACGTAGGTCTTATATGTATACTGAGAATGTTAATTTTATTCTCTTCCTACATCAAATTTTTACCCGTTTGAGAAAGTCATCTGTAAAGTAGTTTCACATAGCCACCGATCCTCCATATATTTCTATGTAAGTCGTAGTGAACGGCAATCTCTTTACGTTTAATTTTGGTGTTACACTAATGACGAGTATACGTGATCCTAATGATATTACTTTCGTTATCTATGATTCTCCACGACCATTCCTCCGTCTTTCCGATTTTGGAAGTGTAAAACGACTACCTTCACATTATAATACGTCAGTGAAAACTTTTCTCAAAGTGTCAAAGAAGATTACCATTTATATTTGAATCGATTACTGTATCGTTAAAATAAGAGTCCTTATATTGTCTCCCTTCACTTATGATAGGTGTATTTATAAAAATCACTTACAAGAATCATCGTCATAATAACTATTATCGGTTTTCCTTTCTTTGATAAGTTAAAAACGTAGGGTTATATACTTCTTTATTTAAATACCTGTTTGTTTTAGACTATATGGGTATTTTGACTGATAATATAAGTCATCATTTTCCTTCTTGACACCACGTATGGTGTCGTACTTCACTTCACTTCACTTCAGCGAGTCAGCACAGGCTGAGAAACGATGGGGTACCTGACATCGGAGAAGACAAGTACCCTAAAAGGTCCGTTATCAGGACCTCACCTAACGGTAGGAGTTTTTATGATACGATTTACTATCATCAGTTCATGTTTTCTGATGTGTAACCTTTAAGATAAATACACTTTACACATCCTTTCCTTTTATATATAGTCACCTTTCTAATCAACATTGGAACCCTACCCCTGTCCTACCTTAAACCGACGTTTGTCTATCCTTCAATAGAAAACCCTACTACTTTTACAGGATTTTGAAATAACACCACTATTGGTGTGTTGAGATAATGAAATATGTTTATATTATGTACATAAAGTACCATATAATTCGATAAAAATTCTCTGACAAAATTTCCTTTAACTATCTAACTACTAAATTAAAAAATATACATCTAAATAAAATTAATGATTTACCTTTGGAAACCTTGTAATCCTAGGTAAATTAAAAGTAATAATCAGGAAGAGACCCTACAAAGTCACAAAGACTTTGTGTAATGTCTAGAAGGTTTTTTTAAATAATTCATTAAAATTTGTATTTAAAAAATGTAAAGATGGTTGAATTCTAAACGGTACTATCACATAACAGTACGAGTTAAGATAGAGGTTTTGGTGTCAATTATATCGTTATGTATATGTCAAATTTTTTTATGTCTTTTCTTCTGACATATGAACATTATCTACTCACCCTCTCTCCAAGATGACTTAAGTTATGTCTCCCTATCTCAATCTGACACTTAATACTGATAAATTGTACGAGAGGGGAAACTTGTTAGTGTTATATCTGTAAGTTCTTTTTTATTCTTTTATAAGAGGTCGACTAAGTTTGGTTACTATGGTTTTCTGAGTGACAGACATATATATTTGTACTATTGATATAAGAATTCATTGGTCTTAACGAGGATGGTGGAAAGTAAAAGAAAAGGGAATGGAAAATAAAGGAACTATTTATCTTTTTTATAACATATTCAGAGGTTGATTGTATTAAAAGTTTTTTAAGAACACCGATACAGTTCTTTTTTTTACGTTTTTTAATTTTCTAATCTTTTTTTCATGTAAAAAACTACCTTTTTTACCTTTTTGATTCGAGTTTTGATTTTTGTCATATTGTCTCTCGTCATTTATTGGTTTTTAAACTGACTTATTTTATTTTGTACATAACTGTTGTTTTCGTGTTAGTCTTTATAGTCTTTTGTTTTTTATTTAATTTTTAATGGTTTTTGTAAAGTTTTATAATTATAATTATTTTTACATGATATTTGACTACCTCTTTTATTTGAAGACCACATCTTTCACCTAAATCATATACTAAATACTTTTCCTTTATTGTGTATAGTTTATATATTTTTAATCAAAATGTAGTAAACATCGCGTTCAACTTGACTTTCTAGTACACGTGAGCGGTTTAATAGTTATCACTACAACTCATATACTAATCATTCCCACAATTACGATTATACAAATTTTTATTCGAAATTAAAATACCTTTCTTCAAGTAGTTTTACATAGTTCCGGGAACTTATATAAGTAAGTAAAAAAAAATTATTAAGACAAACTTTAGATAGTTTTTATCTTAAACTACAAAGAAGTAGACTTTTTACCGTTTACACTCTTTATTTACATACACATTTATTCATACACCCTTCATACATCTTTCATGAATTTTATAGTACATGATGTATTCTTCGTTCGATGATCATCAGACTAAAAGAAACTGATAACGAAAAAACAACAACGACAAACCCCCACAAAACAAATAAAACGACCCAAAAAAGGAGTCATTTACTTAGTCGACAAGTTTCTGTCACTAAAACTTTGAAATACAAATAGGGTAGAGACTCCAATGTCTTAGTTCAATTACCAGTTGTGGTCGTCAAAATTATATGGTTGTCATATCTACTCTTTTTACTTACTTTCATATGTTATGTACTCACTGGAAAGAAATCTCACTTAGAAGACAAAATCCGACACACACATGTATACGTGGACGTACTATCCACCGTTAATTTTGTATAAAGAATGAGATGGAATGTCCCTTTTGGTACTTGTATCTTATATGTTGTGTTCCCCGACTATCGAAACAACCTTTTGTTTCAACAATAATAATAATAAATAATAATAATAAAAAAAAATGGAAAAGTCCAGGGAAAGAAAGGTATAGAACACAAAAAGTGTCCGGACTAAAAAGAGATCTCCGTCTTCTCTTTAGACTTCTCTTAGTCACAAAGACTTTTACTTTTATATATATATGTATCTAGGTAGTATGAGAAATGAAAGTTATATTAAACCGAAAGGAGAGAATCATCCTGGGTTATTCCCTTTAATCCCCTTTTTTTTTTTTTAGTAAGTTCTGTTCTTGGATATCTAAAAACGAAGGTGACGAAAACTGGACTCTTCTGGTTGACCTTGACTTATAGAAGTTCTCAATAAACCCGTCGTTCTTATATCCCAGGACTCGTACCCTTCGTTCCGTAATGTCTGTCTCTCTTTAGGACCTGTCCCACCGTTCTTTGTCCTCTTATTTCACTCCCTTTTCGCTCATAACTTTGTCAAGTCGGCCCTTCTTCACCACTTACGTCTCTTTAATTTATACAATAGCTCATGGAGAATGGGTTTTAAAACATTACTACACAAGGTTAGGAACCGTTTTTATCCCCCTTCCTGATACTTATTTAAGCCAAGAATGATGTAAGGTTTAAACAGAGAAGGTAGAGGGTCTAAAATAGACACCTGTGACTCGTACGTCAGTCGGTACGACATAGTGCAGTTACGGACAAAGTCAAAACCCGTCTAGGAGACTTGAGAGTCCTTTTTCCTTTTGTGAAGAGAGTTCAAAGTAAGGGTATCGTGAAGAAAGTTAAATTGTTTATAAATAACTCATATGTCATTCAGTGTCAGTGAGATAATCGATAAACCTCATGTAGTCACTTATTTTTCTAAGGTCGGGAATATTTTGTATAAGATCTTAAAGAGTGTAAAATCCCTTAATATCTATCACTAGAGTGAACGAGTCCTTTTTAGTTCAAGAATCTTTCGTCTGTGGTACATCGACAAGTCCACTGTTTCAAACACACGGTCCGTTGAGCATAAGTGTACGTAGGGAGATTGGGCATTTTAGTGACGTCTATCACTGAAGTCGGTACTTCAATTTTCTGCGAATGAGGAACCTTATTTTCAATACTGGTTGGATCTATCGTATGACTTTTCGTCTCTGTAATGAAACGGTTGTTTTTGGGTAGATCAGTTCCGATATCAAAAAAGTCACCAGTACATACCTACACTCTCAACCTGACACTTCTTTCGACTCGTGACTTCTTAACTACGAAAACTTGACACCACAACCTCTTCTGAGAACTCTCAGGGAACCTGACGTTCCTCCAGGTTGGTCAGGTAAGATTTCCTCTAGTCGGGACCCTAAAGAAACCTTCCTTACTACGACTTCGACTTTGAGGTCATGAAATCGGTGGAGTACGCTGCTCAACTGAGTGACCTTTTCTGAGACTACGACCCTCCCTAACCCCGTCCTCTTCTTCCCCTTCTGTCTCCTACTCTACCGACCTACTGTAGTGACTGAGCTACCTACACTTAGACTTACTTGAGACCCACGACCATTACCTGTCCCTCCGGACTACACGACGCTAAGTACCTCAGCGTTTCTCAGTCTGTGTTGACTCACTGACCTGACTTGACTTGACTTTCCACGACAATGATCACAAACCCCCGTGAAAATTATTACTGGCTCAAATTCTTATTAAAAATCTAGAAAATTGACCAATCCAAGATAAATTCAAATACACTTAGGACATATTAAATATTCTAAAGTAAACGATGATAATACATTTTTCGATGAAACCGACCAGTTTACTTTGATTTCCTTTTCAGTAATTCTCTAGGAAATACTTTAGGGTTCTCTTCACTCTCTCAGTAAAGGATCCGTCCAACTATTCTTCAGGTCCCCAGGGGTTACTCTCTCCCCAGACCCTAAGAGTTACTCTTTCTTTTCTGTTTGAAAAAAAAGGGAGACGTAAGGAATCCTAATATATTGTTATTACATAGGACGAACTCCTGTCAGAGACTTTTTTTGAAAGACCGATTAGGACAATAGAATTTTACATTTAATACCCTCATCCAGATCACTCCAGAAATGATGGAGATCTGTAAGAAAACTAAGTAACATTATTGATTAATCTCTCATATATCGAGGTAACGATTGTGATTGTTCCCCCATGAGAAAGACGGGGGAAGACTACAGATACAATCTTCTAAAGAGATAGGGAAAGTATGAAATTATTGAGATAACGTGTTTTCGAGACTCACTAGTTCGGAGCAGAGACCGGGGCGTAACTTAAGAAGAGGAGGTCTCCGGTTTTTAGGACCGTAGAAAACCACCAAGTCGTTGTTGGAAAATAGAACCCCCGAGCAGTCGCTAAGAAGTCCTGTTCCGTTCGTACGAAACCTCGAGATCAAGAAACAAGAGGATCACTTGTGCAAAAGACGACATGAAATGATTGAGATACCACACGAACACACTTACTTACTGTTCACTCCTCGGGACGAGACATCAATACATCACTGGAGTATACCGAATACCGTCTTTTGACAGCCCCCAAATATGGTTGGACGGTTACGGTTCTCCGTGGGTTACAAAGGAGACCCCTGAATGGTCTTTACCCGTTGCACACACCTGACTTGAGAGGAAAGAGTCAGTTTCAAAAGTTAGAGAAACTGGTAAAGGATTGAGGAACCCTTAATCTTCATGATTGAATTAGACAGTCTAGTATCTGAAAGTTCCCTGAACACTAGATACGACAATGATACATGATACTGAATCCAGGGTCTGAACCTAACCATCAGTCCTTCACGGATCGGAGCGATCCTTAGTTTTCAAGTCTTCAATCTACCTCGAGATCGACGTTCTCGTGGAGACTCTAATTTCCAATGAGTCTAACATTGACTTTACCCACCAAAAAAAAAAAGGGGAAACCATTGTGACCGAGAATCACCTGGTCTCCTCCGAGAAAATGACCGCACCACTACGAACCTTCCTTGGAAAGTCCAAATACAAGTATGACCAGAGTAACACCAGTCATTATATGAGTCCCAGTACGTGTCCGTGAGTCCACTGTTTGCAAAGGGGGTCGCCAGAATCGAACCCTCCGTAAGGTCTTCCAATAAGACTAACGTGGGGCCCACAGCAGTCTCCGTTTGTTCCAAAATCACTACTCCTCAACCGACAGTCAGTCCCTACGGTAGTCCATATGGGGACCACGTAGGGGTGGGGTAGAGCCACCATCTTGTACCTCCCTGATCATACCGTGGACGTAGTCATTCGCTGTCTGATTCAGACTGGTCCTTTCTTTTCGAAACCACATTTCAGACAGATGTGGGGGTAGATCTCGTCCCTCCCTGCGGAGGACATCTTTTTACCAGGACCAGAAATAAAAAAGGAGAGAATGTCTACCCTCGATTGTTAAGGTCGGAGTGGGGAAACTTGACATAGGACTTTTTGACCCTGTCTGAACTAGGGGTCCCGAATTCTTCTGTGTGGACCAGAAGGATACACTATGACGTACCGGTACCATGGGTGACCTCCTACCGCTTACCACCGGTCAACCTCCCAGAGAATTCATATTATGACAAAATGTTAATCTGACCAAGATATCTTTTGTTCCCTTTACCCATCTTCATCGTATACACAACGAGAAAAAGAGAGACACTTTATACGGTCTAAATACAGGATTCCTATATCTAAACCCACACTTTGGAAGTCGAGGGAGGACAGGAGGATGAAACGGGGGGATTGGTCCCGAGGTTTAACCCGTTTGACCTTCAGTCTCTTTGGGGGTGGAGGGTTCTTCCCAACAAAACCAGAGTCATTTTCGGGTTTGACTTTAAGTTTAACGGGTTCTTCTCCAGATTTGTTGAAGACAGAGTCATGTTGGAGTCTGATGAGACCAAAGTTTCTTTGAGTCTGGTAACTTCATTCTCTACTCTACCTCCTGTTTTCTGTTTCTCTATTTCATTTCGTCCAAAGAGGTTAGATAGGGACCATAGTATACGTGTCTTGTCGGTCTCTCTGACTCCTTATCGGTGTGTTCGACAACGGAGAAGTCCTTCGTGGGTGGCCCTCTTTACTAGTCAGATACTGTCAATTATTCGGGAAAAGGAGAGTTCTTTGTGTTTTCTAGTTCCTCCTAGACCTTCTGATAAATCTTGTGGGTCTTTTGATATAATCTCGAAAATTTCCACAATGAGACGAAATACTGGAATGAACCTTCCTACACTACATATAGAACCCTGTTTGCGACTGAGGACTGAGGACTCTTTTCGACAACTAATACTTCTACTTACGCAACCATTACTTAGTCATCCCTTCTCCCTCCTGTTCTATCGGTGGGAGAGGTGACCCTTAGTCAAGTTAAGTCAAGTCAGTGAGTCAGGACAGACTGAGAAACGCTGGGGTACTTAACGTCGTGCGGTCCGGAGGGACAGGTAGTGGTAGAGGGCCTCAAGAGATTGAGTACAGGAAGCTCAGTCACTACGGTAGGTCGGTAGAGTAAGAGACAACAGGGGAAAGGAGGAGGGAGGGTCGTAGTCTCAGAAAAGGTTACTCAGTTGAGAAGTGTACTCCACCGGTTTCATGACCTCGAAGTCGAAATCGTAGTAAGGAAGGTCTCTTTAGGGTCTCAACTAGAGGAAGTCTTACCCGACCAACCTAGAGGAACGTCAGGTTCCCTGAGAGTTCTCAGAAGAGGTTGTGGTGTCAAGTTTTCGTAGGTAAGAAGTCACGAGTCGAAAGAAGTGTCAGGTTGAGAGTGTAGGTATGTACTGGTGTCCTTTTTGGTATCGGAACTGATCTCCCTGGAATCAGTCGTTTCATTACAAAGACGAAAAGTTATATGATAGATCCAACCAGTATTGAAAAGAAGGTTCCTCATTCGCAGAAAATTAAAGTACCGACATCAGTGGTAGAAGTCACTAAAACCTCGGGGGGGGGGGGGTTGGTTTTCTTTTTTTCAGACTGTGACAAAGGTGACAAAGAGGTAGATAAAGGGTACTTCACTACCCTGGTCTACGGTTCTAGAAGCAAAAGACTTACAACTCGAAATTCAGTTGAAAAAGTGAGAGGAGAAAGTGAAAGTAGTTCTCCGAAAAGTCAAAGAGAAGTGAAAGACGGCATTCCCACTCCAGTAGACGTATAGACTCCACTAACTATAAAGAGGGCCGTTAGAACTAAGGTCGGACACAAAGAAGGTTGGGTCGCAAAGAGTACTACATGGGACTTATCTTCAATTTATTCGTCCCACTGTTATATGTCGGAACTGCACCAGGAAAAGGATAAACCTTGGTCAGACAAAAAGGTACAGGTCAAGATTGACAACGAAGGACTGGACGTATGTCTAAAGAGTTCTCCGTCCAGTCCACCAGACCATTAGGGTAGAGAAAGTCTTAAAAGGGGTCACACAACACTAGGTGTGTCAGTTTCCGAAACCGTATCAGTTATTTCGTCTTTATCTACAAAAAGAGTTGAGGAAACGAAAAAGCTACTAGGTCGCCTACAACCGTTAAACTAGCGACCAAGGAGACGAAAAAGATTTTGGTCGAACTTGTAGTCCCTCAAGTGCCAAGTGCATAACAACTTTGGACCGAACCTCTTAAAACTCGTAATGAAATGATCGTACACTCTACTCACGTTAACACACCATCAAACTCGTAAGAAACCGTAACGGAAAGAAACCCTAACCTTACTTTTGACTGGAAAAGGTCAGGACACCGGTGACGACTCAAAAGGTTTAAACGACCGTATAACTAACGTTGTGAAAGAGTCGTAGTAGAAAGTCCTAAACTTTATCGAGTTGACCTTAAGGTAGTGGAGGTGATCGAAACAAGTATCACTACGAAAGATTCCGGGTGAACTGAAGTGTAAGGTCCTACAGACCGAGATCCACTCACTAGTGTAGTAGTACTAATAGAACCAGTACTTCTAGAAAAAGATGTCAAAAAGGTACATAAGAACGGTGGAGAAGAATTATAGAAGACGAAGACAATCAAGGTATGGTAAAGACAGGAAATAACTCGGGTAGAAACGTACTTGACAAGGGAACCATAGAGATTAAAAGAACTTCTCTAGAGATCAGAGAGACTANGTAGTAGTACTAATAGAACCAGTACTTCTAGAAAAAGATGTCAAGAAGGTACATAAGAACGGTGGAGAAGAATTATAGAAGACGAAGACAATCAAGGTATGGTAAAGACAGGAAATAACTCGGGTAGAAACGTACTTGACAAGGGAACCATAGAGATTAAAAGAACTTCTCTAGAGATCAGAGAGACTAAGAGAACAAAAGGACATAAAGAAACGTAACTAGCGACTTCTTCCGTAAGAATAGAGAAGAACGATCAGAAACTTTGAGACGTAAGCCTACGATTATAGAAAGGAAAAGAGGAAACGAAAAGTGAAGAGAAGAAAAGTGTCGATAAACATTCCGGAGGGGTCTGTCGGTAAAACGAAAAAACGTAAAGAAAAGGTACCCCTACCAGAACTAGGGACAGAGGACATGTTACAGTGCTTGGAGTCAGGTATCAAGTAGTCCGTGAGATAGATAGTCTAGATCCGGGAATTTAGATAAAGAGTGAAGGTGACATATTAGTATTCCCTAAACTAAATCCAGCATCGACTTACCAGATCGTCAAAAGCGATGAAAAAAGTCAAATTCAGACTTAAACCGTTATTCCTCAAGTACTAGACTCGGTGTCAGTCGAGGGCCAGAACAAAAAAAACTGACATGTCTCGAAGAGGTAGAAACCGACGTTTCTTATATTAGTTAGACTAAAGTCACAACTGATAGACCACTACAGGTAAACATTTCAGAAGAGAACACAACAACCTTCTCCCACAAACGATACTGGTCACGTAAAAGAACCGTTTTGAGATAATCAGAAACGGGACGAAGTAAGACGTAAGGTTCCGGTTTAAACGGACAATGAGGTCCACAAAGAACTGAAGGATGAAAACGTAAGGTCAGGGGATATTACTTTTTCTGTAGAAAGAACCCACCATCAAGATTTTCTAAAACATCCAGAAGTATTTTGGAAAGTTGAAGTCAAAGAAGTCGCGATGACCAACCCCGTATCTGAACCTATTAACACTACAACTTACCATAGGGAACCTCTGTTTGTCTCAAGTAAGACAGCAAAAACTCTAAGGTAGGTTCATGACGTAAAGCCTGAGAAAACATCTGGTACTACCGATGAGGTAAAGAAGACTCCCTAAGGACGGGCGTCATCATCTATATTACCAGTAGACTCCATTCAAGTGGGTAAGGTCAGGTAAAATCAAGCGACTAAGGATCTTACGGCTACAAGTGGGAACGGTAGAGAACAACTGGTGAAGGTTAAACGGAACTAAGTCGACCAGGGTTTATGTCTTGGTCTGACCCTGATGTTGTGTCGATTTGCTTCTATCTTAGTCTCAGTAAAACAGTCTACATAAGAACTTCCTGAGTCCGTTCGTACACAATTCGGAAATTTGATACGGTTTAACCGTTTGTATCTTGTAATCTTCTTCCTTCGAGGACCATTTAAGGATCTATCTGACTCTCTTCGGGAAGTGTCTAAGTGACTCTAACTAGGACTTTCACTTCTCCCTTTTCACTAGAATTTTCTATCTAAAGAGTGAGTCAATCGAGGTGTATAGACAGTATTCGATAATTTTACCCGCATACCTGGTTTAATCAGAAATTAGACAATGTTGACCGAGTCTGTCAGACAATACCATTCTTATTTCCATTCTTTCCTTCTTTTTCTGTTTCCTTGTCCGCCTTCGGAAGCGTTACCTAAATTCTCGGAAAGAATTTGTCGGACTCTTTTTACAGGTCTCCTTGGGTCCACTTTTCTCTACCCGAACGATAATGACACCTTTCCTCCCCGTGGAGTTCGCCCTAACGGGAGTCCTTAGATTCGACAGGGAAGAGATACAAGCCAGACGTTTCCGGGTGTGACCTTCTCTTTGACGGGGGTCTCCGTATCCAAAGTCCCCAGCCTGAGAGTTCTGTTAGTCCTGACTTCCACGGCTCCCCAGGGGTGTATTCGAAGGTAGGATTAATGTGGACTCCTTGGGATCCATAATTATTGACACCCCCCGGTTAGGTAGCTAAAGGAAAATCTATGACCCCACGGCGCCGGTCGTGTTCGTTCTCAGTGTGGACGTATCCCTCTTTTGCCTCGCAGGGGCGATTCTTTCTATTCTCTATCTCTGTTTTCTACCCCAACTCTCCTAGTCTGGTTTTACCGACTACGGAAGGAAATAACACGACGTCATATATATCCTATTTCATGCACTGAAGACTGNACTCCTTGGGACCCATAATTATTGACACCCCCCGGTTAGGTAGCTAAAGGAAAATCTATGACCCCGTCGAATGAGACACGGATGACTTCGGGGACCGGGTGAAAGAAGGTCTAGGCGAAGGTATCACCCTGACAGACCTGTTCGGTTTTCCAATAAGAAATTCAACATTGACCCTGAGACCATAAAAGTGTGCTGAAAGACTAGCACGGTCTCAGAGGGAGTGGGGAAAACCCCTCCCTATATGACTCGTTCCAGGTATGGAGACAAAAGTACTTATACCTCGGGAGGGAAAGAGAGGGAATTTAACTTATTTTATATTTAGGATCTCATACCCGACTACCTTTTAGACACCCAACTCGTGTTTTACGATAAGGACATCAACAGTTCGAGTTTCTGGGTATGAATAAAGGTGTATTCTTCGTCATAGGTGACTTTGGACTCGAATTCCTTCCGAATTTTGGGTAGTAACTCTTAAATTTCCTCGTCACTGATAATGAAGGGACATTATCAGGTACGTTGTGAGGAGAAAACCCATATTTCTTTAGTTTACCATTTACCTCTGATCAAGTTCTAAATGCTTATTATTCACTCCGACATCAAGGAAATATGGGTCGCCACGGATTAGGAATATGAGATAACAGACTTTAAGGACTTGCTCGGTTTATAAAGATTCATTAACTAAATTTTCTACAGAAGATAAGTCACTGAAACCGCCTCCTTTCAGTTAAAGAGAAACGGAAACTCCTGGGATGCGTCAGTCGAAGAGTCAATTGGACCTGTTAAAACGGGGTCCCTAAAGTACTGTCATGAGTAAATAATCCGTTTCAAACAATGCCCTAGATATTTTGAAATTATCGAGACTTCGCCACCACAATGTTATACATCTACTATAAAACGAGACACGACTTTGTCTCCTTCGAACAAGTACTCAGAACCTTCTAAAGAATTTGAAAGACCGTCCGACACCAATGTTCCGTAGTTCTCTTTTACGAGTCGAAACAGTTGTTAGACAATCTATAGACCTGGAGTAGTATAGTCTTCCCTGATCCCGTTATCCGGGGGTCTATTAATTTGGATATGATTTAGTAGGGGATAGATACTGAAATTCCGTTAACTCTTCTAAAAACCCTTAGTGTCCAATGACAGCGTAAACCTAAGGCCCAATACCCCTTGAACGGGCCGGAAATGTATTTGAATATCGACTTTGAGTCGTCAGGGTTTGGCTGTTTGACCAAACCAGAGGTCTATGAGTTTTCCGAACATTCCAAGAAGTCTGACGAGAGGACGTTCGAGGACGAAACTCGAACGGGTGTCCCAGTCTTAAATTAAACAAACAGTGACTTTCTTTACCATACCGGAACCCTCAAAAACTGTGTTGGGGTTCCCGGAGTGGTCGTTGGATAACGAATAGATTCGTCTTTTAATCTACATTAAAGTGCACCCACCGGGGTGACGGATTCTCATTAACCCTGTTACCGAAATAATTGTGAACTTCGAAATTTTTATTAATTACCTACTTTAGAATGACATAACTGAAGAGTAAGACACTTACCTTGGAATTTAAGATTATGAACCTACTGTCTGTCATCCGAAGAATTTATAGTGAGTAACAACAATCTTCCTGGTCATTGATTCGAATTTCAAACACCTTTAAATTTAGGACGGTAAAAGGAAGGACTCTTCCTTTTAATTTGTGAACTAGTGCTAACAATGGTTAAAGATTGAAATTTGATACGTCAAACCCTTCTAGATTACCTATGGGGTAATCTGTTAGGACTGTACCTTTATAAATGTCTACGGTCAAGAAAACAAACCCTACCTTTCGTATTTCGTCTAATGTGAGACCACTGACGACTTGTCCAAAATCTTCGTTTTAGAGAGGGGGTCCCTTGGTCACGAGTCACCTCGAACACCGAGACTGGGCTCGAGATCTCAATTCGTTTCCCGTCTCCCAAACATAGATGTGTCTAAGATTTACACGAATAAGCTGAAATGTACTAGTACGACGTTATACCTTTCTTTTTGTCAAATTTTGTCCTTGTCCTCTTAGATAATTTGTAAAGTCTCTCTAGGTCTCTGAAAATTGACGACACATAACAGGATTTCTTCATCGACAAAATGTAAAGTTTCCTGTGTTATCCCTACCCTCATTTCGTCGGTTTCCATTAGTCGACCGACTGACTGTTCGGTCTTTTCACCGTGAAATACTTTGGGGAAGAGATGTCTGCGGAAACTAGACCTGTCCAGGACACCTTGTTCTTTTTGTGTTATATGACTCTTTCTTAATCTTTCTATACTCTTTTCTCCTCGTTTCCAATGACTATTTCCTACCAATGGCAGGCTTCTACCTACTAATTATTAACGACTTTTACGAGTTAACTTTTAAGAATTCCCAAATGTGGTCTCAAAAGTAAACCCATGTCTCTCATGAATGGTCTACCGAAGAGTAAACAAACTTCCATTTTTCCATTACTTTTGAATTATAATAGTTTTCTACACTCCGAACAGTCTTTTTATTGGGTTTCTGACCTTTCGATCGTTTTAGACCTAATGTTGCTTCACCTTTCATAGGACCTCTCCTGACCCTTTAACTAAAATGAGTATACAGTTTTCGATTACCTATAAGAACGAATGTTCAAACCCACCTATGAAGATGACCTACCCAACTCCGAAAAGGGACAGCATCACTTATTCGATTCCTCCAATATTTCTAAAATTAAGTACTTTAATAGGGGTCCAAATCCGACGTTACCTCGGAAGTCTCACTGTTACCGAGACGGAAATGTCGACAACATTGAGTCCCCCATAGATTTCGAGATCCTTAACTTATAGTGAATATGACAAGGACCTCTGACGTTAGGAGTCCTTTCCAACTTTTCCGATTACTGTAATAGTTTTCTGTAAACGCGATTAATAGAGTTCTCTACGTTCTGTTAACCTAATTTTAAGATGGGTATCGAATTTACTCCCGAGTCTGACGGGGGTTTGTCCTCCCTGACAGGGAGAAACTTACATAAATACCTTCCGGAAAGAATACGTGTCTGTAACAATATCTGGGACTTCGGAACTTTAATTGATTAATACATTGAGTCGAGAGTCGAAAAGCGAGACTCGGTTCGTTTGGAGATAAACTCGGTCCTTGGTTTCAAGACCATTTTTGTAACCCTAGGTCCCCGGTTAGGGATCTACGGGAGACCTTTCCGGGAATGGTCCAAGAAGAAAGAAGAGGGTGTCGACAGTTTCACGGTCCTTAACTAAGTACCCATGTAGTGTGAGCTCAAGTCTCCACCGTGGGACTGGTCTTGATTCATCACGGTAAAATACAGAAATGAATGATACGAGACTTAAAAACGAAAAGTCTCGCCGGACTATTAGATACACTCGGACGAAGACGACTAAGGTTTTTAGGACTCAGACGACAAACTAGGAGTTCTGTTACGGAAGGACAGGACCCGAGTGAGGATGTGACGTAAGGTTTTGGCCAGATTACCGACCCAGACACCTCGTGAGGGGAGAAGTAGTCACCTTCCGAAGGGTACCACCTGTAGAGGTGAAGTTCCTTTTCTGAAAGAGGTTCAGACGTCTATGGAAGTTGTTGTTAGCGTACACTACGAATAAGAATTTGACTACTGTAGATTGTTAAGATTCTACCTGATTACCTTGATACCTGTATTATACTGAAAATTAAAACTAAAATTGAACAAAATTACTGATAAAACGAAATGTAAACATTGACATTTTGTCTCAAACAAAGATTGGCAAACTTTCGAAAATTCAATGTTTACCAACAGGTTCGAGGATGTTCACAGTGTCGGAGGAGGTTGATAATGAACCCCGGGGATCCAGTCTCTTGGAGTTATACTTCCAATCCTCTTATACAACGGAGTTGTTAACCCCTAGTGCGGGGAGTTGTCGTCCTTCATCAATACCTTACTTTTGTTGTGGGGAAAGGGAACCGTTGTATTAAGAGGATTTTCTTTTCCCCCCATTACTCTCTCAGTAAAGGACCCGTCTAACTATTCTTCAGGTCCTCAAGGGTTCCTCTCTCCCCAGACCTCAAGAGTTCCTCCTTTTTTTCTGTTTGAAAAAAAAGAGAGATGTAAGGAATCCTAATATATTGTTATTACATAGGATGGACTCCTGTCAGAGACTTTTTTTGGAAGACCGTTTAGGAAAATAGAATTTTACATTTAATACCCTCATCTAGATCACTCCAGAAATGATGGAGGTCTGTAAGAAAACTAAGTAACATTATTGATTAGTCTCTCATATATCGAGGTGACAATTGTAATTGTTCCCCCAGGAGGAAGACGGGGGAAGACTACAGATACAGTCTTCGAAATAGAGAAAATATAAATTATTTTGATATAATATGTTTTCGAGACTCGCTAGTTCGGAATCAGTGACCAGGACCTAACTTAAGAGGAAACCTCCGGTTCTTAGGGCCGTAGAAAACACCGAGTAGTTGTTGGAAAGTAAGGGGTAGTGAATGGGGTTAGATCGAGACGACCTTAAGAATGTCTAAAATCTTACGATAATCAGGAAATTAAAGTCAACGAAACGAACCTTAAGAGAAGAGGGTCTATAACGTGGTATACAGAACAAGAACAAAATCCAGAGAAGAGTTTTTAGTAGCAGAGTCTTACCAAGTAAGACAAGTGGTAGAGAATTTGTTATAGAGTGGAAAGAGGAACTAGGTGAAGAGGACTAAGTCAGGAATTAATATTGTACACAGTAATGGAATGTATACTATAAAAATAAATGAATAACAGACAGAAGGGACGGGAGATGATAGTACGTTCACGACACACATTCCCATAAAAAAAGAATACAGAGATGATATATAGTGATGGGTAGTATCGTGGGTAGTGTACCATCTACAGGGTATCAATTAACAAGTTACACATTACATCACGACTTTCGAACCTAAACCTTCGTTATGAAGGGGTTATGACGATCAACACACTGGATACCGAGAAGTAAATATTATACCCTTATTGGTATAGATGGAGTCTTAACAATGTTCTTGGTGTACTTAATTATGTGTATTTCGTACATTTTGTACAAACTCGATGTCTTCCGAAGTGAACTTACAACAAATTATAAGTCAGTCGAAATTAGTATTTAGTTTTAAAGAGAATAACCGATATTATTGATTCGACTATGAGTTATACGCCAGTAGTATAATGTCTATCACCCTAGCCACTAAAAACAATGTAAAAACTTTCACCACAAGTCTTAACCTTGTTCTAGTACCTTTCCTTTTAACTGTAACTTCTCTGTTTATTTCTGAGTGGAGACGAAAAATTTGGTACTCAGTTGATGTTGGTTATACTAATCTCTTTAACAACATCAGTTTATATAGTCATAGTCTTCCTTCATTAATTTGGATCAACCCTTAATTTGTTCTTTCAGTTAGTTAGATATTTCACGAGAAAGAAGATGGTATCAATTACGAAGAGTGAAGTGTCACCACCCTGGAGTCTTAAAAGTACGGAAAAGATCTCGAGAGTAAAGTCAAGGAGGACTCAGATACAGAGAGCAGACGGGGTGAGGAGAGAAAAAGTGGTTTAGTGATACAGAAGGAAAGAAAAGAGAGATCATGAAGGTTAGGGGTGAACGTAAAAAAACTTTAAATTGACGACATTAGGAGATGGAAGTTTAACGGTCGTAGACAACTTAGCAGTCTTTTCGTTCACTCAAGGTCTTTTTATAGATGAAGTGGAATGACTGATACGGTTTCGGAAACTGTACACCTAGTGTTGTTTGACCTTTTAAGAAGTTCTCTGTCCTTATGGTCTGGTGGACTGGACGGAGGACTCTTTAGACTTACGTTCAGTTCTTCGCTGTCAATCTTGACCTGTACCTTGTTGTCTGACTAACGTTTAGGCCTTTCCCATACAGTTCCGACATATGACAGGGGGACGAATTGATTGAAGATACGTCTCATGTAGTAAACTTTACGTTCCCACCTACTTCGTGTCGACCTTAGTTCTAACGGTCCTCTTTATAGTCATTGGAGTCTATACGTCTACTGTGGTGGGAATACGGTCTATTCGTTTCTTCTTGAATTCTCGGAGAACTACTATCACTTTCTCCTCTCACTTTTTCATCCGAATTTTGAATCGTAAGTCTTTTACTTCTAGTACCGTAGACCAGGGTAGTTAAGTACCGTTTATCTACACCTTTGTTATCTTTTTCACTGTCTGAAATTTAACTCCCCGAGGTTTTAGTGACGTCTACCACCAACGTCGGTACTTTAATTTTCTACAAACGAGGAACCTTCTTTTCGATACTGGTTAATTCTGTCATATAATTTTTCGTCTCTGTAATGAAACGGTTGTTTCCAAGTAGATCAGTTTCGATACCAAAAAAGTCATCAGTCCATACCTACACTATCAACCTGATATCTCTTTCGACTCGTACCTTCTTAGTTACGAAACCTTGACACCACAACCTCTTCTGAGAACTCTTAGGGAACCTGACGTTTCTCTAGTTTAGTCAGTTAGGATTTCCTTTATTCAGAACTTACAAGTAACCTTCCTGACTATGATTTTGACTTTGAGGTTATGAAACCGGTGGTCTACTCTTGACTGAATAAAGTTTTCTGGAACTACGACCCTTTCTAAGTTCCGCCATCCTCTTCGCCTGTTGTTTTCTACTCTACCCACCTACTGTAGTGGCTGAACTAACCTGTACTCAAACTTGTCAGAGGCCCTCAACCACTACCTGACCCTTCGGACAGTACGACATCAGGGACCCCAGTGTTTTTCAGACTGGGTTGTCTCACTGACTTGACTTGACTACGAGGTGGGTAGAAATACACCTAAGGGGGTGGACATAGGAGAACATGCGTCGTAAGACCAGTAATGAATTCGAGAAGTAAGTAATCAAGAACCTGATACTCTTCTTATAGTGGAGGGTCGACTCAGGGTCAAGAAAGAGTAGGGTACGTTCGACGATTCAGCGAAGTTAGTACAGACTGAGAAACACTGGGATTCCCGACATTTGACGGTCTGAGGAGGTAGGTACCCCAAGAGGTACGTTTGTATGACCTCACCCAACACCACGGGATGAGGTCCCTTAGAAGGGTTGGGTCACTAGTTTAGACTCAGAGAATTCAGAGGATGTAACTGTTCACCCAAGAAACGGTGATCGTAGTGGACACTTCGGGTTACAGTACCGGAAGATCTGACGACACAACGTGAGGTGTTGTGTCCTATAGACGGAGGGTTCGTTGGTATAGGTCCCAATGAGTCTCCATACTATGGGACAGTCGCAACCTGTGTTAAGGTAAAATGACTCGTGATCCGACGGAGACGAGTGGGGAGTAGATGTAATGGATGTGTCGAAAACCCATCTTAGGACTCTGAATCTTGTAGTCCTCTTCTGTCGGTCCGGGTCCTGATCCCGGAAACCCGTGTGTTCTGAAACCGAAGTGATCTCTCCTCTTTTCTCCTCTTCACCTCAAATCTTCCTATGGGATCCGGTACCTTAAGGGTCCAGTGTGATCACCATTTTTTGAGTGGACGGTTACGTTCTCTCTATTCTCTAAGTCAAAACTAGGGACCCAGTCCTTCGACGGAACCTCACCCTTACCGTTGGGTGAGGTCATAAAGAACGGACCTTTTAAGGTACCTCTCTCCTCGGACAATCCGATGTCAGGTACCCCGACGTCTCTCTCCCTGTGGTGACTCGTTGACTCATGTGTGTATTACTATCCAGTGTCGAGTCACTTAAACCCAGGGAATCGTCAAACTCATTATTAAAAAGAGAAAGGAACCTTCGTTATGACTTGGGTGTTTAGAGTAAGAGATCGAAAAATCTAATACATAAAGTCTCCTTAATATTTCACACCTTCTGAATTTACGTTTTCATTTTGTGATCCTCCCCTCCTTCTCAACCTGAGCGGGACAGTAAGGTACAGACTGAAGGAACAAAGTTCCTCCGTACGGTCTTTGTCCCGTTTACAGTGACTCTTCCAAAAAGTAATAAAGAAATTATTAATTCATTACCGACTCACGGAATGTGTGTAAAGTCCGAGTTTAGGAACGAGGACGTCCTTAAAAGAACCTTTGAGTTTTCAGACCAGAAACTATACGGGGTAAATTCTTTGAAAGACTCCGGAGGAACGTCACGTAGTTCGTCGACTCATTATGGACCTCGTACTTTCCCAGACACTCATCTTTTCCTTCTCTCTTAGATATTCTTTTTTCAATGTCCCTTCCTTCCATTTGTTGGATTATTTGTTTCCCTAAGTTCCGTCCGTTTTGAACGACCTCATAGTGTACCTTCTGACCTGGTAATATATTATTGTACCTGGTTCCGACGTCTTTCACTTGTTACGGGTTCTGTGGTAGGGTCGTCAATAAGACGTCGAATGTCGGTCGGACTCGGGACCCACACGTAGGTCGACACCAACCGTTTCAACCCCTAGACCTCATGGACGTTCCACTCCTTAAGAAGACGTCAGTCTACTACCCTAGGATCTTGGAGTGCGACCGACGCTACCTGACGTGTCTTCGTACCGACTCTCCTCTATGGGGTGTAGGCTCCAGTCCCCGCCGTCAGTCTTCCTCTATGAGGTGTGGGCTTCAGTCCCCGTCGCTGGTCCTCCTCGTTGGGGTGTAGGTTCCTCACCACCGACGTGTCCACGTCCTCTCGGTTCTCCTCGATAAGAAGTAAGTTCCAGTCCTACCCGTCGGCACTCCTCTATGGGGAACAGGTTCCATTCTCTTTGGGTTCATTCTGTCATCCACAACACTCTCCGTAGTCTCCCGTCTGTGTGACTTTGGTATTAACATCTTTTGATCAGTTAAACTAGTGTGACTGGTGTCGGAACAGATTGCGTTACTTTGATTCGGTACGGTACAGCCCGGTGGGTTCTACCCGCCCGTTACGACCTCTCCAGACTGTCTTACACCAGGCGATTTCTTCCTTTACCGTTTGGTGAAGTCATACGAACGGAACTCTTGGGGTACTTGTCATACTTTTCCGTTTCACTATCCTATGACTTTCTCCTTGAGTGGGTCAACCATCCACCGGGTTATACGATGTCTTGTAGTCACCTCTTTATTGAGGTCTTTCTTACTTCCCTACCTCGATTTCGTTTTTGTTGCGGGTCAACACTCTACACTGACCACTATCTTCTTTCCAGGTTACGAGATTTCTCGTTATAATGTATCCTTGCACCTTACAATCCAGGTACTTAGTTCCGCTTAACCTTCACCAGTTTGTCCTCTACCGTTCTCACCTGCAACTACAAGATCCTTAGTCCCTTGATTTTACTTGACCTTACCCACTTAAATTGAGTCTACTGGTAATATAGATGATGACACCCGTCCTTAGGGAATCTTCTTTACCTCATCGGTAGTGCCAGTTGTTTTCTCAGGCTTTACGTCATGAACCTACCTTAGAGTTTTTGTTGTCTTACTAGAGACAAGTAAAGGTTCCGTTTGGTAAGTTATACTGTCATTAAGTTCAGATACGGGGATGGTCATTACTACTTCTTCGACTTAAACTCGCCAAGATACTTCTGGATGTTCTGGAAAATCTTGAATGTGAGTTTTTTCTACAGGAAAAGTAATATCCTCCTGACCTTACGTTTTCATCCTTCAGTTCTTTGTGGACCTCATTGTCCGTTTAAACCGGAACTTTATACCTTACTTCGTCCCGTTTCCGATTATCTCAAAACGGTTCTCTTACGTGACCAGTATGTTTGTGGGAGAAGGTTGTTGTGTTCTCTTCTGATGTGTACCTGTAGTGGTCTATCAGTTGTGACTTTAGTCTAACTAATATAAGAAACGTCGGTTTCTACCTATTCGTAATATATCAGTCGTTTTTGTTCTGGTCCCGACTGACCGAGTCTAGTACTTGAGGAATAAAGGTTTAAGTCCGTATTTAATTTCTTTTATCCCTTTTGGTGATCTTGTAAGTCCATACTGGATTGAGTTTAGTGAATACTAATATGTCACCTTCACTCTTTATCTAAATTCCCGGATCTAGACTACCTATCTGACGGACTACTTGATACCTGTCTCCAAGTACTGTAATATGTCCTCTGTCCCTAGTTCTGATAGGGGTACCTTTTCTTTACGTTTTTTCGTTTTACCGACAGACCCCTTCGGAATATTTATCGACACTTTTCTTCTCTTCGTTTTTCGTTTCCTCTTTTCCTTTCGATATTCGTAGACTTACGTCTCAAGGTTTCTTATGGTCCTTCTCTATTCTTTGGGAAGGAGTCACTAGTTACATTTCTTTATCTCCTTTTCTTGTCCTACCCTTTCTGATCTCTAGAGAAGTTCTTTTAATCACTATGGTTCCCTTGTAAAGTACGTTTCTACCCGAGTTATTTCCTGTCTTCACCGTACCTTTTTTGTCTTCGTCTTCTATAATTCTCCACTGTTCTTATGTGTCTTGACATGTTTTTTCTAGAAGTGCTGGTTCTATTACCACACTAGTGAGTGGATCTCGGTCTGTAGGACCTTACACTTCAGTTCACCCGGAATCTTTCGTAGTGATGCTTGTTCGATCACCTCCACTACCTTAAGGTCAACTTGATAAAGTTTAGGATTTTCTACTACGACACTTTCACGACGTAAGTTATACGGTCGTTTAAACCTTTTGAGTCGTCATCGGTGTCCTGACCTTTTCAGTCAAAAGTACGGTTGGGTTTTCTTTCCGTTACGGTTTCTTAAGAGTTTGATGGTGTGTTAACGTGAGTAGAGTGTACGATCATTTCATTACGAGTTTTAAGAGGTTCGGTCCGAAGTCGTTATGCACTTGAGACTTGAAGGAAGGTCTACAAGTTCGACCAANTTCACGACGTAAGTTATACGGTCGTTTAAACCTTTTGAGTCGTCATCGGTGTCCTGACCTTTTCAGTCAAAAGTACGGTTGGGTTTTCTTTCCGTTACGGTTTCTTAAGAGTTTGATGGTGTGTTAACGTGAGTAGAGTGTACGATCATTTCATTACGAGTTTTAAGAGGTTCGGTCCGAAGTCGTTATGCACTTGAGACTTGAAGGAAGGTCTACAAGTTCGACCAATATCTTTTCCGTCTCCTTGGTCTCTAGTTTAACGACTTTTTCGTTCTCTAAAGGTCTTTTTGTAGATAAATACGAAATAACTGATACGGTTTCCGAATCTGACATACCTAGTGTTATTTGACACCTTTTAAGACTTTCTCTTCCCTTATGGTCTGGTGGACTGGACGAAGAACTCTTTGGATATACGTCCAGTCCTTCGTAGTCAATCTTGACCTGTACCTTGTCGTCTGACCAAGGTTTATCCTTTTCCTTATACAGTTCCGACATATAACAGTGGGACGAATAAATTGAAGATACGTCTTATGTAGTACACTTTACGACCCGACCTTCTTCGTGTTCGACCTTAGTTCTACGACCCTCTTTATCGTTATTACAGTCTATATGTCTACTGTGGTGGGAATACCGTCTTTCACTTCTTCTTGAGTTTTCGGAGAACTACTTTCACTTTCTCCTCTCACTTTTTCAACCGAATTTCGAGTTGTAAGTCATTTGATTCTAGTACCGTAGACCAGGGTAGTGAAGTACCCTTTATCTACCCCTTTGTCACCTTTGTCACAATTTGTAATAAAAACCCCCCGAGTTTTTAGTGACGTCTACTACTGACGTCTGTACTTTAATTTTCTGTGAATGAGGAACCTTCCTTTCAATACTGGTTGGATCTATCGTATAACTTTTCGTCTCTGTAATGAAACGGTTGTTTCCAGGCAGATCAGTTCCGATACCAAAAAGGACACCAGTATATACCTACACTCTCAACCTGACACTTCTTTCGACACGCGACTTCTTAACTACGAAAACTTGACACCACAACCTCTTCTGAGAACTCTCAGGAAACCCGACGTTCCTCTTGGTTGGTCAGGTAAGATTTCCTCTAGTCGGGACCCACAAGAAACCTTCCTGACTACGATTTTGACTTTGGGGTTATCAAACCGGTGGAGTACGCTTCTCAACTGAGTAACCTATTCTGAAACTACGACCGTCCCTAACCCTCGTCCTCCTTTTCCCCTGCTGTTTCATACTCACCGACCTACCGTAGTGAGTGAGTTACCTGTACTCAAACTCACTTGAGACCCTCCACCACTACCTGTCCCTCCGGACCACACGACGTTAAGTACCCCAATGTCTCAGTCTATCCTGACTCACTGACTTGACTTGACTTGACTTTCGTTGATTTGTCGTTGTATATTGACCTACTTGTACCGAGGTGGATACTCTCCTTACTGTCCCTACCAATGTGTCCAATGTGTATAAGGGTTTGGGGTAGGGGGACCCGGTCTTAGGAGAGAGGTTTAGTCTCTCTAATTGACTCTAACGTGGCTCCTATGTAACGGACCTTGATCGGACCACACGTTTAACGTTCCCGTAGGATATCCACGTAATGAGGGAAGGGGGTCCAGGAGGGGTCTTGGAGAGGTGGGACGTCACGGGTCGGTGTCCACAGAAAAGTGCACCCTAGTCGAATAGGTCACAAAAATGGGGTACCGCCTCTTCAGGAAACTTCTTGTCTCCGTTGTCCTCGTCATAACTTCGAGAGAATCCACTTCCTACAGAGGGGTCCGTAGGAAGACTCAAGACTCAAGACGGAAGTCTTGAGTCTATACCAAGGAGAGAGTTGGGAGAAAGGGAGAGAAGACTGAAGGGATCCGTGTGGTTGTGTGTTTGGAGAGGTAGACGGGAGACCGGACGGTCTCTTTGGGATGTCTAAGATCGTCAGTATCCGGAGGGTGTACTAGAGAGTGAACGAGAGGTAAAGAGGGTAATAGACCAAAGGTCTAAAAGAAGACGAAGACAGACGTTGGAGGACTAGAGATAACGTGACTCCACAATCAGTGAGTCAACACAGGCTAAGAAACACTAGGGTAACTGGTATCGGGTGGTCGGAGAAGACAGGTACATTAAGAGGTCCGTTCTCATGACCTAACCCAACGGTAAAGGAAAAGGTCGTGTAGAAGAGTTGGGTGCCTTATTTGGACCTAGAGGACGTAACGTCCGTCTAAGAAATGGTAGACTCGGTGGTCCCTTCGGGAGATAACGTGGGTCAAGACCGAATACTGTTGCAGACATCAAACGGGACCAACCTTATGAATCACCAAAAACCGGAATCTCTTAAGTACAGGTGTGAACCAAAGAGTTACAGGAATAGACACTCTTTACTACCTTCCACTGGTCACTACGGGTCACCGGAAAGGACGTCGAAGCGATGGGTAATATGGAGACACCAGAGGTGGAGAACACACGGAGGACCGAGGGAAAAGGGAAGAAGAACCAGAAGGAACGGAAAGAGACGACTGAGTAATAAAAGGGTGAGGAAAGTGAAAAGGATGAACAAGAGGGATCTCATAGGTGTCCTCTTAATTAACAACTCAGTTCAGAAATGAAAACAAAGAAAATAACTACAAACGATACCGTTGGACTTCCGTCAACTTTGTAGTAAGGTAACAAACCGAATGCAGATAAGTAAGTTAACTGTAATCAATACCGGATGGACCACTACTCTTTAAACGGTCTGTGATTCTAAAGTCTCTGTCTCAAAGAAACCTCTTTGTTTTGTTTTAGATTGGATTTTCAAGTCGAATGAGATGTATGTCTTGAGTTTTTAATTAATAGTCTTAATAAAATTTTCAATACGTAAGACAGAGTAGAACCATAATAATTAAGGTAATTAATAATTAAGGTACTGGTTTATTTATTTATTACATTTTTGTTTTGGGGACTTTCATAATCTGTTTTAAGACCCAAGAATGCTTTCTACTCTTCTGTGAACGAAGTTTATGGAGATCACGTTACGACAACCCTTTATAAGTCCTTAAATTCCATGACTGTAGTAGGATTTTATAAAATAAATTCGTTTAAAATAAGAGGTTACTCCCGTTTTATTAGGTATAAACTTGTAAGTCTTTGAGTTTCTTACATGGTACATTGTGGGAAATATTTTGTTTAATAGATTTATTTTGGTTTTTAATCGGACTTATTTCTTGGGTTCTTTACAACGTTTGTAAAAACCTTATTTTAAAAAACTTTTTATTTAACAATTGAGATTTGTCAACAAATTTTACTCGAACATTTTGAAGATGAACGAAGTTCCCGTGTATATAATTTTGACCTTGTTATGTCTTCTGATCGTTCTTGGGACACGTTCTTACTGTCCGTGTGAGTACTTCGAAGTATAAAAATTTGATTCCTCCCTTCGAATATCTTTATGTTAGAATGGAGTTCTTTGTTCTTTTTAAAATTCGTTGAATGGGAATTTGGATTTCGTTGATCTCTTTCTTGTTTATTTTGGATTTTAATCATCCTCTCTTTAGTTTTGAACTTTCATCTTGCTTTATCTTAAGGTCTTTTTTTATCACTTCTATTTATTTTGAACTTTCGACTAAGAAACTCTTCTATTTGCTTTGACTATTTGGAAATCACTCTGAGTGGCTCCCGACACCCCACCCCCTCTTCCTTCACTCCAGTTTAGTTATTTTAATCTTTACTTTTTCTTCAATGTTACCTGTGGTGTCTTCACGTTTTCTAGTATTCTCTGATGATGTTCGTTGATGTACAGTTATTTGGTCTTTTGTATCTATTTACTCGTTTAAGAATCTTTTCATGTTGGAAGGTTCTGTCTTAACCATTCTTTGTCTTTTGTACTTGTTAAGTGATTGCTCATGATTTTGACTTCGATACTTACTTTTGAGGGTTGTTTGTTTTGAGGTCCTGTTCTATCGTAGTGTGAACTTAAGATAGTTTGTAAATCTTTTCTCAATTGTGATAGGAAAGTTTAGAAAGGTTTTTTAACGTCTCTTTCCTTGTGAGGGTTCGAGTAAGATGCTCCGGTGGTATTGAGATTATAGTTTTGGTTTCTATAGTCGTTTTCTTTTCATGTCTATTTATATCTTCGTTTTTAGGAGTTGTTTTATGATGTCTGACTGAGGTTGTACAATTTTCCTAACGTGTCCGATTAGTTCTCCTTAAATTAGTCTCTAGGTTCCTAAAAAGTTGTACACGTTTAGTTAGTTACACTATGTAGTATAATCGTTTGACTTCTTACTTTTGATATACTAGTAGCGTCAGTCAAGTCAAGTCAACGACAGTACAAGTTGAGAAACACTGGGGTACCTGACGTCGTACGGTCCGAAGGGACCGTAGTGGTTGAGGACCTCAAACGAGTTAGAGTACAGGTAGCTCAGTCACTACGGTAGATTGGTAGAGTAGAAGACAGAAAGGGAAGAGAAGGACAGAAGTCAGAAAGGGTCGTAGTCCCTGAAACTGTTACTCAGTCAAGAAGGGTAGTCCACCGGTTTCAAAACCTCAAAGTCAAAGTCATAGTCAGAAGGGTTACACATAAGTCCTGACTATAGGAAATCCTAAATGAACAAACTAGAGGACGTGAGGTTCTCTAGAGTTCTCAGAAGAGGTCGTGGTGTCAAGTTTTCGTAGTTAATAAACCATGAGTCGAAAGAAATATCAGGTTGATAGTGTAGGTATGTACTGATGACCTTTTTGGTATCGAAACTGATCTACCTGGTAACAACCAGTTCATTACAGAGACGAAAAATCATACGACAGATCCAACCGGTATTGAAAAGAAAATTCCTTGTTCGTAGAAAATTAAGGTACCGACGTCGGTGGTAGACGTCCCTAAAACCTCGGGTGGGGGGTTTTTACATTTCAGACGGTAACAAAGGTAACAAAGGGATAGATAAACGGTACTTCACTACCCTGGTCTACGGTACTAGAAGTAAAAGACTTACGACTCAAAATTCGGATGAAAAAGTGAGAGGAGAAAGTGATAGTAGTTCTCCGAGAAATCACTAAGAAACGAACAGACTGTATTCCCACCACAGTAGACGTATAGACTACAATAACCATAAAGAGGACCGTTAGAACTAAGGTCGAACGCGAAGTAGGTCGGGACGTAAAGTGTACTACATAAGATATATCTTCAATTTATTCGTCCCACTGTTATATGTGGGAACTGTATGGGGAAAGGGCTAAACGTTAGTCAGACAACAAGGTACAGGTCAAGATTGACAACGAAGAACTGGACGTAAGTCTAAAGAGTCCTTCGTTCAGTCCACCAGACCATAAGAGTAGAGAACTTTTTAAAAGGTTAAACAACACTAGGTGTTCAGTTTCCGAAACCGTATCAGTTATGTCGTCTTCCTCCACAAAAAGACCTTGAGAGAACGAAAAAGGTACTATGTCACTTACAACCGTTAAACTGGAGACCAAGGAAACGGAAAAGATTTTGGTCGAACTTACAGTCCTTCAAGTGCCAAGTACATAACGACTTCGGACCGAACTTCTTAAAACTCGTAATGAACCATCGCACACTCTACTCACATTAACATCCCATCAAACTCGTAAGAGACCGTAACGGAAAGAAACCCTAACCTTACGTTTGACTGGAAAAGGTCAGGACATCGGTGACGACTCAAAAGGCTTAAATGATCGTATAACTCATGTCGAGAAAGGGTAGTAGTAGAAAGTCCTAAACTTTATCGAGTTGACCTTAAGGTAGTGGAGGTGATCGAAAAAAACATCAATACGAGAGATTCCGGGTGAAGTGAAGTGTAAGGTCCTACAGACCGAGATCCACTCACTAGTGTGGTAGCACTAATAGAACCAGTACTTCTAGAACAAACATGTCAAGAAGACACATAAGAACGGTGGAGAAGAATTATATAAAACGAAGACAATCAAGGTATGGTAAAGACAAGAAATAGTTCGGGTAGAAACGTGTTTGACAAGGGAACCATAGAGATTAAAAGTACTTCTCTAGAGATCAGAACGGGTAAAACAATAAAAGGAGATAAAAAAACGTAACTAGTGACTCCTTCCGAAAGAACAAAGAAGAACGATAAGAAACCTGGAGACATAAGTCTACGAATATAGAAAGGAAAAGAGGAAACGAAAAGCAAAGAGAAGAAAAGTGTCGATAAACATTCCGGAGGAGTCTGTCGGTAAAACGAAAAAACGTAAAGAAAAGGTACCCTGTTGGGGTACAGGTTCCTCGCCACCGACGCGTCCATGTCCTCTGGTCTCTCCTCGATGAGGTGTAAGTTCCAGTCTTCCCCGTCGTCACTCCTCTTTGGGGGTACAGGTTCCATTCTCTTTGGGTTCATTCTGCCATCCACAACGCTCTCCCGTAGTCTCCCGTCTGTGTGACTTTGGTATTAGTCTCTTTTGATCAGTTAGATTATTGTATCTGGTGTCGGAACAGATTGAGTTACTTTGATTCGGTACGGGACACCCCGGTGGGTTCTGTCCGCCTAGAAGTACCTAGAGGAATCTATCTAAGTTTAGGTTTGATGTTACTCCATAGTGGAGTATGCTTAGTCTTACCAGTATTAGTTTTTTTTAAATGTTTTTTATTCACGACTACTCTACACCTCTTATCCCTTGGGAGGATGTGACAGTCACCATTGTATTTAACCATGTCGGTGAGACCTCTTCTCATACCTCCAAGGAATTTTTTAGATTTTTATCTCGATGGTATACTAGGTCGTTGGGAACCCGTATAGACCTCTTTTGGATTTAAGTTTTTCTGTGCACGTAGAATCACAAGTAACGCCGCGATATGTGTTATCGGTCCTGTATCTTCGTCGGATTGACAGGTGGGTGTCTCCTTACCTATTTCTTCTCCACCATGTATGTATCTCACCTTATAATGAGTCAGTATTTTTCTCGTTTTAATAAGGTAAACGTCGCTGTCTGTACCTGTCTGAATCTCTGACGGTATGACTTATTTCATTCAAGTTCATTCTGTCATTTTGTCGGCATAGTTCTGAGACCTTTACTTCGGTTTCATATAGTGTTTAATTCTTCACCCCATTCACGTCACCACTCAAATTGGACTCGAAGAGGGTAGAAAAAGGGCTCACCTTACGGAAGTCACAATAAGATGTTTCCTTCCTTTACGGTACTTTTGGTCTTCGAGGGGACGACTTTCACCGATTAAACTAAATCTCTCTAGTCCCTTTTGTCGGTTTGGGTTCCCATAGTAACTTATATTATTTTTGAGTTTCCTTTTATTTGTTTTTTTCCGAATGAAGGGTCAAAAGGACTTCAAAATTGTGACCTATCTCTTCGTCTGGTCGTCTGGTCGGTCTCTTACACTCCTTTTAGAATATTTTTCCTACTGGTATCACCAACACCTATTAGACGGTGTATAGGGAAGAACAGACCTTCCTACACGTGTCCTCGTTCCGACGTACGTGTGAGTGTCCTTTTGTCTTTCTTCGTTGGGGTCGAAAGACGTCCAGGCACCTACTTCTACTCCAAACACGTGTACGACGTTCCTCTTTGTTCTTCATCTCCCCTTTCACTTTTGATCCCGACTGAACGTTTAAAAGACTTTAAACTTATGAGAGGGGTTGAGTTTGTTTCTAGATAACCGTTTCCTATCTTCGAATTAACTGAATTTCACAAACTTGTGATGGAATAATTCGATACGAGTGTGTCCTCACTAGGGATTCTTTGGTCCGACTTTTACTTTTTGTTTCGATGGTTTTTTTTTTTTTTTTAATCGTCTCTGAGGACACCGACGTATGATACCTTCTTCTCAGTCTGACTGTCCAATCTGGTCGGTTCAGTGATTTCTTTGTATGTTTCTTCCTTTGTTGTTTCGTCATTGGATTTCTCTATTCTTAGTTGTACAGTAGATGTTATAGGTGAAAAGTTGTTGTTTTTCATCCATATTTTTCTTTCTCCCTTGACACTGATAGGTGCCCCTCTTTCCTTTAGTTGTGTTTGACGGAGACTACAACGAGTTCCCAATCTATATTGATTGTATTTTTTTTTTAGGAGTTTCGACCTTTCATTACTCGTAATTTTTATAAGTTATTTGTTTCGAGTAAAAATTTTTAATTTCATACTGTTATTACTACGTAGTCTATCTTTCATAGAAATTGCTTAACCTTTTATAACTTTTTTTTTTTTTTTTGTTTGTTGGGTCCACCTTCAATAGCTTAACTTTCATTTTATTTAAGGACTATGCTGTGTTCTATTTATATAGTTAAAGTATACATAAATATTTTAGTTAAAATGAATATACAGGGTTGTCGTTTATTAGTTTTGACTTTAACTCTTTCGTTGAAGTAAGTGTTTTCAAAATTTTCGTTATTTTATATATTCTTTTTCAAATGGTTTCCTTTACGTTCTATACATGTAACTTTTGATTTCCTCTAACAACTTTAATTATTGGATTTATACTTATTTACCCCTTTGTGAAGTATGTAAGTGTCATTTCAGTTTTTATTACTCTTTTTCTTTGTTTCAATTGTTTTTACATTGTGGGTATAAGTAAAACGGAGACAACACAACCACTTTTTAAAACAAACCTAAAAAGGTATCGTAACATACCTTTTCGAGTTTACTTGAAAAACCGGTTGAGTTATGTATACAGTATTTATCGAGTAGAACAAAAGGGACGGTTATTTCGTAAGAAGTACAATTATAACTAAACGAAAATGACTGATAGTAAAACCTATTTACCCTAAGTTACCTTTTCCAAATAAAATCATAGTATAACTGAAGTCACGACAAGTCAAGTCAAGTCAGTGGCTCGGCACAGGCTGAGAAACGTTGGGGTACTTAACGTCGTGAGGTCCGGAGGGACAGGTAGTGGTTGAGAACCTCAAGTGAGTTTGAGTGCAGGTAGCTCAGCCACTACGGTAGGTCTGTAGAGTAAGAGACAGCAGGGGAAGAGGAGGACGGGGGTTAGGGAGGGTCGTAGTCTCAGAAAAGGTTACTCAGTTGAGAAGCGTACTCCACCGGTTTGATAACCCCAAAGTCAAAATCGTAGTCAGGAAGGTTTCTTGTGGGTCCCGACTAGAGGAAGTCTTACCTGACCAACCTAGAGGAATGTCAGGTTCCCTGAGAGCTCCCAGAAGAGGTTGTGGTGTCAACTTTTCGTAGTTAAGAAGCCGCGAGTCGGAAGAAGTGTCAGGTTTAGAGTGTAGGTATGTACTGGTGACCTTTTTGGTATCGGAAATGATCTGCCTGGAAACAATCGTTTCATTGCAGAGACGAAAAGTTATACGATAGATCCAACCAGTATTGAAAGGAAAGTTCCTCATTCACAGAAAATTAAAGTACCGACGTCAGTGGTGGACGTCACTAAAATCTCGGGGTTTTCTATTTCAGACTGTGACAAAGGTGACAAAGGGGTAGATAAAGGGTACTTCACTACCTTGGTCTACGGTACTAGAAGTAAAAGACTTACAACTCGAAATTCGGTTGAAAAAGTGAGAGGAGAAGGTGAAAGTAGTTCTCCGAAAACTCAAGGAGAAGTGAAAGACGGTATTCCCACCACAGTAGACGTATAGACTCCAATAACTATAAAGAGGACCGTTAGAACTAAGGCCGAACACGAAGAAGGTCAGGTAGCAAAGAGTACTACATGAGACCTATATTCAATTCGTTCGTTCCACTGTTATATGTCGGAACTGCATAAATCATACAACTATAAAACAGGTCTATATAACGACTTAATACAAGATTCAACTAAAGAGATAACAAATTAAAAGAACATCTCTTTTACTATAGAATACTTTTATTTCAGAAAATATAGAAAAAAATATAAATGAGTGATCTGATCTTACACGGCGAAATCATAGTTAACCTATCTTTACCGTTATCGTTTTTGGTAACAGAAAAGAGATTAACGTCACCACACACACACACACAATCAGCGAGTTAACACAGGTTGAGAAACGTTGGGGTACCCGACATCGGGCGGTCCGAGGAGACAGGAATTTTAAGAGGTCTGTTCTTATGACCTCACCCAACGGTCAAGGACGAGGTATCCTAGAAGGGCTGGGTCCGAACTTGGGTCTAAGGGACGTAACGTCCGTCTACGAAATGGTAGACTCGATGATCCCTTCGTTTCCACTGAAATCATTTAGAAGTGTCGGAGTCGACAAATTGAGAGGACTGTTACCTGTCGACACGTACATATATGTTCTACTTATTTTCCTTGCTCCAGGAGACTAGTGACGTTGTTGTGAGGAGAATGGAGTCTATTTGATTCCCTACTGTTTAACGGTGTCCGAGTAGTGCCTTTAGACTTTCGACACAGAAGTAAAGAGAAAGAAAAGAGAAGGTACAGAGGAGGAGAAAACAAATTTATGGGGACTCTTTTAAAGTGTTACATTTGACTCCTCTTTCTACACGGACTTTCGGAACGATTCACGTGTTATTTATGACCGAGTGAGAGGACGTACTTAACATTACCATTTAGAAGTTTAAAAACGATGACTGACGGTATCCAACCAATATCGATTTGATTTGTTATGTTTCCTTTAAAAGAAATTAAGGCTTTATTGATTAATAAAAAAGTAGTTACTTACAAATTAAAATAACTCTCAAAATAAACCGTTCATTACCCTACTAGTCTACAAAGTAAAAACGGGGAAATTAGGTAAATACTAGTGTATATACCTAAAAGATTAAAATTCAACAAGAACATGAGAATCATTTTTACGATAACCATATGTATTCAAAAGAAGTTAAGGATTCACTTTAACTTATTATCGATGACCCACAAACCAAATAGACAAATAAAACAGAAATCCACAAGAACAACCCAACGACTCAAAAAGCACAACACTATAAGATCGAGGTATCTTACTGAAGTCATCAAAAGGTAATAAAACATATAGAACTTTGACCCGTAGTAGTTCACGGATTCCAGAAAACCTAATCAGTCTTTCAAATGGTGGTCAAAGTTAAAACTACCGTTGACTATAAGAAATTTAAATCAAAAGAATACTCAGAATGAACTGAGTAAATATTAAAAGTTATTTTTAAAGGTAGAGTGTAAATAAAGTTTACTGGATTTACTCCAACATGTATCAAAAGAGAATAAAAGTAAGAATTAATATAGGTAATCGTAGGTAAATAATTTGAGGTCACAAGAAATAAACACGTCATAGAAAAAATAGTAAGGAAGGTCAAATGAAAATGTTGAATAAATAAATAAAAAGTTTTTTCGACAGACAAAGATTAAACCATCAAAGACAGTATTTACAAAATTAAAGTTAAAATTACTACATCGGAAATATTAATGAAGGAAAGAAGGAGTATAAAACTAAGTAAAATACCAAGAAAATGAACGGAGGACTCATATACAGATTCAATGTATATAAGTTATAAAGAAAAAGAGATATTTATGTAAAATTCGATATTTTACCAATATTAAGATGAAGCAAAGTACTGTGGTAACACCTAATATCTGCTCCTGTCTATAATGTTTCTTATGTATGATGGGAATGTTTTTTATATATCAGTTTTCTAAGTTTTACATGATGTTCATTGCCATGATGGAATTTCTTAAAATTTTAGTAAATGTTCATTTTAATTCGTTTTTTTTATTTTTCAATCTCTCCTTTTATTAAACTAATAATGTGTTCTTTGTGACAATGTATCCACTTTTATTGGTTCGTAGTCAAAAGTTAAAACTCCAATGACTTTGACGTTCAGAGTCGTTACTTTATTGACTCCTTTCGTCTTTCTTTATAGACTATCTTTGGGGTTTTATTAATTGTTTTAGTGTTTTCTGAATAAGATGTAAGTTTGGTACGTGTTCTATTTAAGATTTCCTTTTCATTGATATTAAAATTAAAAAACTATGTATAATACCATACTGATGAAGGAGGAACGAGGTATTTTAAAGTAAACTCGGATTGGTCAAAACTGGTTCCCGAAGGGTCCATCGAAATCACTATTTCTTGGGTAGACGGTTACGTCCACTCAGATCTCTACACCCAAGCTAGGGACCCAACTCTTCTAGGGGACCTCCTCCCGTACCGTTGGGTGAGGTTATAAGAACAGACCTCTTAGGGAACCCGTCTCCGTGGACCGTCCGATGTCACGTATCCCAGGGTGTCTCAACCTGTGCTTTCTTCGCTGAGTCATACGTGTGTACTTAAAACTGATGTTCATGAATGACAAACACTGGTCAGAGAAATTCTTCTTTAGGGGGGAGGAGACGACGTGAGACCCCGACAGGGTGTTAATGTCAGTGTCTAGGGATAAAACAATTGGAAGAACGGTTTTGACTTTTAATTGACCTTTGTACACTGTTCTTCTACATCGAAATCTATTACGTTAGAAGGATTCATACTTTTACCACCTCCCTTTAGTGGATCTTGACTAAAAAATTATGTAAAAATATTTACTCTCTTCACAAGTTGAACGATGATAACTTTTGAGATTAGTAGTCCACTGGAAGGACATAAAGGAGGTTTCTTCAGACTCAATGTTAAATTACTATAATCTAATTCGTCAAGGTTAAATTATTTTATAATTGGTTTCCATATTTCATTGTAATTAAGGATAATATTCGTGTCTGTCAGTTATCAGTTGGTTGTCTTAGAGTAGAAAGTTAAACTTGTATAACAAAAAAGAAGTTTTCACGTCCTTTTTCCTCTCTTCTATAGGTCTGACAAGTTATACTAGTTTCTCAACCGGACAAAGATTGAAGTAAGTGGATAAGTCGTCAAGAAATTAGAAGGTTCAGGTGGGTGTGCCGGTTAAGGAAGGACATCGACTAAAAGTCCTCCAAATATATAAAGTTGAGAAAAGAAAGGTTTAGATTAAGATTTCAAGTCACCGTGAAAGAGAGACTCCAGAGTAAGAAAGAGTTCCTCTAAAGGTAGATCTATTTTAAAGTGGGTACACTTAAATACTTCGGTTACAACAAGGTCCATCGGTGTCATTGTCCCATGTTTTTTCCAGAGAAAGGTATGATTAGGTCGAACGAGAATAGTAACGGGAATATATAATAACCTAATAGGAGTCTTAGAGGTTTTAGAATTTATTAATAAAGATTCTCGTGGATGGTTACTCATGTAAATCGTGGATGAAAAACTTTTGAACACTTGTTCAAAGGGTCGGGATGGAAGACACCAAACTCACAGTACCCGGTAATGTCAGTATCGATTTGGTTGGACTTTACTCAGGTGTGTGAGTTTTCGTCATATGTCATACGAGACTCCGGAAGTTTCACGATTAAGGTTTACTTTTAGGTATAGAAAGAGGAGTGAACACTACATAAAATTCCTCAAAACTCAATACGATTGATGTAAAATCTTATCACGATATATTGGTTTAATAGACGTACTACCTTTAGAAGATACTAAATTACCATGTTACAAATCAAATTAAAACCTTTCTTGTTAGGATCACAAATTTGTTCTATTATCGAAAAGTTAAGATAGGTATAGGGATACCGAAAAACACAAAATTTAAACAGGTCGAGCTTCTATTCGACCTGAAAAGGGAGTACAGACTTAGGACATCTGCAACAACTCGGGTCCGACTTGTGTAAATGTACGACAGATGTTCCGAAGCAAATTCCTCAGACTTTAGAGGTAGTCTCGTGGGATGGGAGGAAATGGATGTGATGGGTCAGGTACTATCGAAATAAGATACCGATTTCCAATAACAAAGGATTAAGAAACGTGACAAAACTTCATGTCGTCTTCGACTTCACCGGTAACGCATTAGACTGAAGAGTAATCGGACCCACGGAAAGGAGACTCTTAGAGGTCGGTCCTATTGATTGAGAAGAATTGTCCGAGTACCTCCAAAAACTCCCTTTTATAAACTTATCTTCTAAATTATGAAATACAAAAATTAAGTATAATTAAGTCGAGAAGGTACATAAAGATTAAATTTAAAAAGAAAGTGAAGATGGGATACCTTAAAGAAAAAAGGAGAAGAATCAAATATGGCATTATACATCTGGGTGTCTCATTAACGACAAAGGACACCGTGTGTGAACACATCCGGAAGAATTGTCAAGCATATAAAATAATTGAAATCTTTACCGTTGGGTAAGTCATGATAACGAACCTTTTAGGGTACCTACCTCCTCGGACCATCCGACGTCAGGTACCCCATCGTTTCTTAGTCTGTACTGACTCACTGAAGTGAATGAGTGAGTGAAAAATAATGTGAAATCATCCTAATTTTACAAAAAAAGAATTATTAAAATCCAAATTACTTTTCCACACTCTATCAAACCGTTTAAGATGGTAAGGGTATTACAATTGTGGGATGTATTGAGACCATTTAAACGGTTTTGATTATTTAATTGTAGACATGTAATAGTAATTTCATGTTTAAACAAGTCTGAAGTGGTCAAAATGGTGATAAAAGGGTGATAAAAGGTGTTCGGTAAGGTGTGATTAGGACATTTCTGAGGAGAAAGTTTACAGAGTACGGAGGTTCTGTTCCAGGACGGAAATGACCACTTTTCATCTTACTCTCCCATCCTTACTTTTCCACTTTAAAATGGAGGATAACGAGGTTCAAGGATTGTCAAAGGACATAAATTGTTATTTATAGGATTTTAATATAGGGATTTCGTATCTTTTGTGTGTGGAACTTAGATCTCCATTCTAAATACGTCTGGATTCCCGTTGTTTACAGGTAGGTGGCTTTATGTCCAGTCGACGAGTTCACTCGACAATAGATTAACGACGGACTCCCGACGAGGACACACGTTAGAATATGTCAGACTCACCACCAGTGTTATGGATTTCTATGATTCGGTCCGTCTCCTTGGACTTCGTTTACTCATCCGGTACTATAATGACGTACACACACACACAAAATTACGAGACTATAATTGGTTCGTTACTTGTAATTGTTACGTAGATTTTTTCTGTTCTTATGAAACTAAATGAACAAATACGTAAACGAGTAAATAACTCAAGGAAGACGAACGTGGGTATTATCAGGAAATGACAGAGAAGTGGTTACTTTAACAGTAGGGGATAGGTTAGGATAGGTTTTGGACCTTTACAAACACCTGGTAAAATTGAGTCTTTGGACTAACCGAATTAAAACAGATCCTAAGTACCTAAGAACTTTAACATTTCTTAGAATTTGAACTAAACATTCTTTGTAAAAAGGTCGTTTTTAAATGGAAGGAGAGGTTAGTAAACCTGTGTCTTTCTGTTCGAAGACTTTGTCTGACTAACCGTTTGGGTGACATAAAAACGGAATAACCGGGAAGGTAGGTGTGGTGTACAAAAACCTAAAGTAAAAAAGACTACAATAAAAAATATCTAAATGACGAAAAAACGACAACAGATAAAAATCCACCGAGGTCACAATTCCTCAGGTCGACGGTCACGTCCTCTGTGTCCTCTATGTCCAAGTTAGGAGTCTAACCCTTCTAGGGGACCTCCTCCTTTACCGTTGGGTGAGATCATAAGAACAGACTTTTTGGTGTACTTGTCTCCTCAGACCATCCGATGATAGGTATCCCGGCGTGTCTCAGCCTGTACTGATTTCGTTGAATCGTGTGTGTGTACTTACCTGACTTGTGTGTGTAAGGTAGAAATTTTTTTTTTTCTAAAACTTCATATCGACTAAATGTCACAACACAAATTAAAGACGACACGTCGTTTTACTGAGTCAATACGTATATATATATAAGAAAAGGTGATACCAAATGGTGTCCTATAAGTTACATCAAGAGACATAATAAGTCATCCTTTAACAATAAATAAGTAGGATATACATAATCAAATCTAGACAAGTAAGGTATGAGGGACATAGAAAATTCTCAGTATATTATTCTAAGTAGATTAAGAACATAGACTTATATCGTCTACATACAGGTCTTTATAGACCTAAAGTTTGAGAAACTCACGGTTCAATATAAAATAATAAAAGAACGTAGGCAACAACTCCTGAAGGGACTATCGAGTCAACCATTTCTTAGGCGGACGTTACGTCCTCTGGGGTCAACCTAAGGACTCAGTCCTTCTAGGCAACCTCTTCCTTATCCGATGGGTGAAGTCATAAGAACCCGAAGGGAACACCGAGTCCACCATTTCTTAGACGGACGTTACCTCCTTTGGATCCAAGAAAGGAACCTAACCCTTCTAGGGGACCTTTTCCCTTTTCGATGGATAAGGTCATCAGACCGGACCTCTTAAGGTACCTCTGAAGGTATGTAGCGTTTGTCAACCTGTGTTGACTCTTTGAAAGTTATTTTGTTATTTAAGTTAACAACTCCTTTGTCGATAGTAAGACAAATAATAATAAACATCCGTTGAAAAAGAGAGGTTTCTAAAAGTAGAAAATAAAAGGTAAGAGACAAAAAGACCTTCATATTAACTGTATATTTCAAAATAACGAAATTTCATATCTTATGTCACTAAACTGTAAAAATGTGTAATACTTTACCAGTAGTATTATTTAGATCAAGGGTAAGCAGTAGTAGACTTCAATAATGTTATAATAACTAATATAAGGGATAAGACACATAATATAAGGTTACTGAAATAGGTAAATGGATAGTCACTTTCAATCTAGTTACCGAAGGAATCACCGAGTCGACCATTTCTTAGACGGACGTTACACCCTCTGGACCCAAGCTAGGGACTCAACCCTTCTAGGGGACCTCTTCTCTTACCGATGGGTGAGGTCATAAGACCGGACCTTTTAAGGTACTTGACATATCATGTACGTCAACGTACTCAGTCTGTACTGACTCGTTGAAAGTGAAAGTATAGAACCGAACACATTAATTACGACATTATTTGTAACCACTTCTATATCGAAAAGTTTAATGACAACAGTAAAAGAAGTCCATTCATGGTTCTTCACCCAAGGACCTAGGATACCATTAAGATAAAAACTTGTTGAAAGTATGACGAAAGGTATCACCCACGGGTTTAAATGTAAGATACTTGTCTCTTACTTATAAAAGGAGATGTGGGAATTGTCATGAACGAAATAAAACCAAACCGAAAACGGAAGAATTATTATCGGTAAGATTCTCCACACTCCACTATCGAGTAACACCCAAAACGAAACGGAAAGAGATTACTAATCTCTACAACTCGTGACAAAGGACACGGACAATTGGTCTTTCCTTTTACAGACAAGTTCAAAAGACGGGTAAAAAGTCAGTATGACAAAAAATAAAACAACATACACAAGAAAGATATAATACCTATAATTCAGGAATAGTCTATATACTAAACTTTTATAGAATAAGTTAATTCATACAACAAAGATATAAAACAAAACAACTATCAAAGAAAGAGAACAGGTTTTCGAAAAATAACACTACATCAGAAGAAATCAAAACAAAAACAACACCTCTAACTAAAAAAAAAAATTACGACGATTCTAGTTACAGTTTCTGGACTGAGGACTACGAAAGAAGATTCTCAAGATACCAAAGTCAAAAATGTAAGTGTAGAAATTAAGTAGTACTCGAATAAAAACATTACCACACACCGTTACCAGGTCTAAGTGAGACGTCCATCAACAGGTCAAAAGGTTGTGATCAATAACTTTTCTAACGGAAAAGGGTAACATATAATAACTAGGGAGACGGTACTCAATTAACTGGTATGTATTCAAATAAATACCCGAAAGACATGGAAACATGAAAACTAAATAGACAGACAAGAACACGTTAATGGTATGATAAACTAATATATCGAAACATCATACCAAACTTCAATTCTACGTACTATGGAAGTTAAAACAAGAAGAAAGACTTCAAACGGAAACGATAAGTCCCAAAAAATACTGAAGTATGTTAAAAAAAAAGTCATAATAAATAAGGTCAAGACACCTTTCACAATGACCGTAAAATTATCTCTAATGTAACTTAGATATTTAACGAGACCCATCAAACTCGTAAAATTACGACAGTTAAGAAGGTTAGTTATACGTTCAATAAAAGAAAGGTAAATATCCGTACGTGTGTACGATTTAGTGAAGTCAGTATAGAAACTTTGAGACACCTGACATAGGAGGTCCGAGAAGACAGGTACCTTAAGAGGTCCGTTCTTATGACCTCACCCAACGGTACTGGAAGAGGTCCCATAGAAGGATCGGACCTCTAGTTTGGGTACAAAGAACGTAGAGAACGTAACCGTCCGTACAAGAAATAGTCATCGTGGTGAACTCTTCGGGTAAATATTCGTGTGAAACAAAATAATACGAAACGGAAACAACACGAAGTGTCTACGACGTAAGAAATGTTTAACTTTTAGACACCGTTGAGACGTGTCGTGTTACGATAGTCGTAGTAAAAAAGAAAAAAAAAAAAAAAAAAAGTCAAAGTGAAAGTATCTAAAATAAGTTGTTTGTAGGTAAAACATCAGTCTGTCAAAAACGGAGACCGTAGACGGTTAAGTAACAGATTCTTCTTTAATGACAATGTAAAAAGATTGTTATAAAAGAGTGAAACACAAACACAGTGTAAATAATTAAGAGTTCACAAAGTTCGAGAGACTATCGTTTTTCCAATATTCAACGACTTCTGAATCCATTATCAATAGTCAAAATCCTTGTTTGACACAATTTAACGGTCCCAGGTCGGGACCACCTAGGTCCCTTAAGCTTCCCACCTGCCGCAACCGCACCTTTCTGAACAAATAACTAACTATATTCTAATCTAATTCTTTGATATCGTATCATCCTTCTAATTCACCTCCTTCTCCCGACTTATCGAACCAAATGTACCTTCCGGTTATTTTAAGGTCTGTTCCTTAAACGTGGTAGATGCAACCCGGTGGTTGCGGGCGAACTTATAGATTCCCACGGAGTGGAATTCAAGGGAAAGCACGCCCAGAATTGTCGGTCCCGTTCATTCATCTGGACCGCTCGGAGGCGCGGGGTCCACCTCTAAGTCGGACTTCAATTTCATTTCTCGTCTCTCTCCCTTTCCCTCCCTTCTTCTTTCTCTCTCTTTCTGTGCCCCCCTCGGTCTCAGGGTTCTTTGGTCCGGCTCTCTGATCAAGCTATTTGACCAGGCTCTTTGACCAGGGTAGGAAATAACAAGTCTTCCGAAAAATATGAAAACTATTTTGTACCTCTAGTTACCCATTGTGTTTCAATACATCGCAACGTCGGGTCTGAGAAAGACACATAGTAAAACATATGTTTTCCAGAGTCCACTAAATGTAATAGAAGACCGGTTCTCCGAACAATTGTGAAAGACCGAAAGAAGGAATTACTTACAATTAAACCAAAGGGGACTTCACAAAAAGAAATTAGACGTAGAGGAATTTCGTAATTTCAATGTAGAGATATCTTGTTTCCACGTCACCCAATATTGTTTCTTCCATGAATTGAGTTTCTAGATTACAACGATTATGGTCCAGATGATGAACAAAAAGATATATGGTTGATATAGATTTTTATTTCCTATACTTTTAAACCGTCGTTCGTAACTGAGTTGTTTACTTTGAAAATTAGTCAGGATAAGATTTCTAAAACTGAGGAGCCTTCGAGGATGTAAGGATCCTACAAAATTCGAAGGACACGGAGGACGTTAGTCCTCCGGAGTTTGTTAGTGTACGCGTCGCCATCCTCAGGACGTCCGTCCGATCTTTCGGTAGTCTCCCAAAAAACCTAACTTTGTGAGAAAGTTTACGTCTTCTGATTTCGGAACTGAAAAAGGTCTTTTACAGTCTCCTCATCTTTTCGTCTCGTGTTTTCGACCGTCTAAAAACAACCCCATGTACGAATCCTTAAAGGTCTCCCCAGGGACTTCAGACTCGTGCGGAACGCATACAGTCGAAGGAAGGAGTACTGGAACAGTGCCCGCCCTAAGGAGTGTGACCGAGGGTCGTAATTTAATTCTATACATGTAAAAATATATTTATTACGACGACGACGACGACGACGACGATTCAGCGAAGTCAGCGCAGGCTGAGACACGCTGGGGTATCTGCCGTCGGGTGGTCCGAGGAGGCAGGGACCCTAAGAGGTCCGTTCTTGTGACCTCACCCAACGGTAAAGGAAGAGGTTACGTACTTTCACTTTTCACTTTCACTTAAGCGAGGCAGCACAGGCTGAGAATCGCTGGGGTACCTGACGTTGGATGGTCCGAAGAGGTAGGTACACTAAAAGGTTCGTTCTCATGACCTCACCCCACGGTAACGGAAGAGGCTTTATTACGATGATGTGTGAATTATCCAATGGTATATCATATTTATATTGATAATGTACCTGACCCTTTGGTTTTTAATACAGTGACCGAAATAACGAGATAAACGGAATAACTCCACAAGATCTTGACTTGAACGTCATAGAGGATCCCTACGAAGATAAGCAAGGATAAAAACATCAACCTTTTCTACAAACTTCCTAAAGTCAATAAAATTTAAATAACTCTGAACAAAACACCGGATTATACATTGGAAATACCCCTTGTAGGTCCACATGAACTTTTCTCACAGGACATATATAGATAATTGAGTTAGATCAATTTTACAGAAAATTTCAGTCAAAAGGGAATGACTAAAAGACAGATCTACTAAATAGGCAATGTAATTCACCTCATCATTTAGGATATAATAATAACACAATTACAGTTAAAGAGAAAAAAACAGACAGTTTACACGAGATATATTAATCCACAAGGATATGAACCATGTATATACAAATGTTCATAAACTAAGAGAACCTCCTAACCGGGGAAATAGTAATACATTATGGGAAAAAACAGAAAATGATATTGAAAACAAAATTTCACATAAACAGACTACATCGATAACGATGGGACAAAAAAAAAATTAAAAATGAAATATAACATTATATCAATTGTTACGACACGATCAAAGTCCAACGACATGAAGTAAAAGTACTTTATAGAAAAAGGTGGGAAGTAAAAGTCGGATACACATAGAAATTTAGGTTTCACTTAGAACATCCATCATATATCATCCATCAACTAAAAATTGGGTTATTCGTTGGGATACGGAAAACTAAACTCGTAATCTATCCATAGAAATACTGGTAATGTAACTTGAGAAATAGACCATTTAGTGAATAGAGGTAAAGGGAAAAAGACTCCACAGACAAATAAACAAATCTTGTATAAGGAAACAACAGAAAAGTAAAACGGGTTGATAAGTGTAAAAAGGATATATTATCCATCTAGTTGACACAGAGGACCAGAACTTCCTCTCCCGAATAAATCGTTCCGAAGACACCCTTCTCGTTAGGTTAGACCCGTGGTCTTGGTCCGTGACCAACATGAGGCACACCAGACACATGAGACACATCATGTTCATTTAGAACATCCACCATATATAGACGTAGTCAACATAAGACGTTTCAACATAAGACACACCAGACACCCATGGGAGGTCAACACCACACCGAAGACATCTACACTACCACCCTTCTCGACAGGAACTACTCCGACCGATACGTCGTCTCGATCCTGACGATACCCATGTGACCATCCGTCACGATCGGACCGTCCCACACTCAATGAGACCTCCTTGTGGACAGGACAGGATTCGAAAGGTGATCCACATTACCCCGTCCTCGGTGAAAACTACCCATGTCCAGGACCGAGTCCGACGGACAAACCACACAATTCTGTTCTCGATGAAACCTCCCCGTGGTCTTGATCGATTCCGACGGAAGACCCACACTACCCCATTCTCCGGGACATCTTCTAGTGATCGACCCATGCACATCACACTTAAGTGTTCTTTTACGATCCTGGATACCATTAAGTACAAATCCAAATTGTCTTTTGTTGTTTTAAGACATTTCGTTAATAGGAAGTTATTTTTTATTTATTAAAAAAAAATTTTCGAGTTTCTTTTTTGGTACGATCCTGTTCCACTTGTCACGATAGTTCCAACCGTTGTTTACAGTCTTTCCGTAAGTGGTCTCAATCCAGTTCATCTATCTCTCTCTTAAAAGATTTTACCACGGTTGACCGTGAAACCGAGGGTCAACAACGGCAAGTCAACGAGTCAGTACAGGCTGAGAAACACTCGGGTACTTGACGTCGTTCGGTCCGAAGAGACAAGAAGTGATTAAGGGTCTTAAACGAGTTTGAGTACAGGTAACTCAGTCACTACAGTAGGTTGGTAAAGTATGGGACGGTGGGGGAAGAGGAGGACGGGAGTTAGAAAGGGTGGTAGTCCCAGAAAAGGTCACTCAACACAGAAGTGTAGTCCACCAGTTTTATAACCTCGAAATCGAAGTTGTAGTCAGGAAGGTAACTTATAAGTCCCAACTAAAGGAAATCCTAACTGACTAAAATAGAGAAATGTCAAGTTCCCTGAAAATTCTTAGAAGAGGTCGTGGTAGTTAAGAAACCGAGAGTCGAAAGAAATATCAGGTTGAAAGTGTACATATATACTAATGACCTTTTTTTTATATCGAAACTGATATACCTGGAAACAGACTTTTNCGGGAGTTAGAAAGGGTGGTAGTCCCAGAAAAGGTCGCTCAACAGAGAAGTGTAGTCCACCAGTTTTATAACCTCGAAATCGAAGTTGTAGTCAGGAAGGTAACTTATAAGTCCCAACTAAAGGAAATCCTAACTGACTCAAATAGAGAAATGTCAAGTTCCCTGAAAATTCTTAGAAGAGGTCGTGGTAGTTAAGAAACCGAGAGTCGAAAGAAATATCAGGTTGAAAGTGTACATATATACTCATGACCTTTTTTTTATATCGAAACTGATATACCTGGAAACAGACTTTTTACTACAGAGACGAACAGAGTGAGACAGTGTCGAAAAGAAGGTTCGTTGCTCACAGAAAATTAAAGAACCGACATCAGTGGTAGACGTCGTCAAAACCTTGGGTTCTCTTATTTCCAGACCGTGACAAAGGTAACAAAGGGGTAAATAAACGGTACTTCACTACTCTGACCTACGGTACTAGAAGCAAAAAACTTACGACTCAAAATTCGGTCGAAAAAGTGAGAGGAGAAAGTGAAAGTAGTTCTCCAAAAAATCAAGGAGAAACGAAAGACGGTACTCCCACCACAGTAGACGTATAGACTCCAATAACTATAAAGAGGGTCGTTAGAACTAAGGTCGAAAATGAAGTAGGTTGGACCGTAAAACGTACTATACGAGGTGTATTCAATTTATCCGTCCCACTGTTATATGTCGGAACTGTATGAGGAAGTGGTTAAATCTTGGTCAAGTAACAAGGTACAGACCAAGATTGACAACAAAGAACTGGACGTATGTCCAAAGAACGTTCGTCTATTCCACCAGACTATAAGGGTAGAGAAATTCTTAAAAGGTGTTAAACAACACTAGATGTGTCAGTTTCCGAAATCATATCAGTTACTTTGTCTTCAAAAAGACCTTGAGGGAACGAAAAAGATACTAGGTTGTTTACAACCGTTAAACTAGAGACCATGGAGACGAAAAAACTTTAGGTCGAACTTGTAGACCTTTAAGAACCAAATGTATGACTATTTCGGATCGAAAGTCCTAAAACTCTTAATGTAACGATCATCACTTTACTCATGTTAATAGGTCATGTTAACTTGTAGGAAACCGTAACGAGAAGAAACCCTAATCTTACTTTTGACTGGAAAAGGACAGGACACCGGTGACGACTCGAAAGGTTTAAACAACCGTATTTATCTCACGTCGTAAAATTGTCAAAGTAGAAAATCCTAAACTTTATCAAGTCGACCCTAAGGTAGTGTAGGTGATCGACGGAAGTATCGTTACGAAGGGTTCCGGGTAGACTAAAGTGTGAGGTCCTACAGACTGAGATCGACTCACTAGTGTAGTAGTACCAATAGACCGGGGGTATCTTTTCCACGACGTGGAAACTGTAAGTGGGATTTTGATCAATTATTTAGAAGAAAATACCGGGTCCGTGTAAAATTACACGATGACTGAGAGACGGCTCTGGTCTCGTTCACTCAACCACACGTTCCAGAAATTCTCCACTCAGAGACAAACGATATGGGGAGGACGAAAGGACCTACATTCAAAGTGACCGAACGTTTCAGTTTATAACTCCCCCGATTCACAAGAACGTTCAGGAGTCCTGACTCCACGAGTTACACTTCAAGGTTTGGGAGGGAAGAATCCCTCCTAGAGACACAAACACTATAGTTGAGGTGAATGTCCAACGACACACTCCCGACACCCAGAATTGATCTGACGTAGAGTGGGGAAGATAGGACCTGGATAAGAAAAAGAAAGTAAACATAGGAATCAACTCCTTCTCCGCAAGATTATTAGAAATCCATCAAGTGTCTCTCTAACAAGATTTACATCAGTATCAAAAGTACACACCCCCTCCTTCACTCGAGTCCTAAAAGAATGACAGTAAAAGTAAGACAGGGGAAAAGATAAGAAAAGAGTACCTTGTAAAACATTAATCTGAGTCTTTAAAGTAAAACATCACACTTATAGAGTGTTAACGAATAAATAACTCCACTTTGTACTGGGAGTTTCACTGGTAAAATTTCACATGTTAAGTCACCTTGAATCATGGTGTGTTATAACACGTCGGTGGTCGAGATTGTTGAATATTTTGTAAACACTTTCACTTTCAACGAGTCAGTACAGACTCAGAAACGTTGGGGTACCTGATATGTCAGGTACCTTAAGAGGTCTGGTCCTATGACTTCACTCATCGACAAGGGAAGAGGTTCCCTAGAAGGGTTGAGTCCCTAGTTTGGGTCGAGAGGACTTAAAGTACGTCTAAGAAATGTTCGACTCGGAGGTCTCTTCCGATATTTTATAAAAATAATGGGGGTTTTTGTATCGGGTGTAAGTAATCCATCAGCGACGAATAAAGAGGAAATGGGGTCTTGTGATAATTCATTATTTGTTGGAAGAAAGACATAGTTACCTAAATGGTTAAGATATATAAGGTACGTATACCTTACTCTGATATATACAGAAAAACTTAGACCGAAGAAAGTAAATCGTACAAGAACTCCGAGTAAGTGTATCATAGTCTATATGAAGGTAAGGAAAAATCCCAATCTCAACCTGACACTTCTTCCGACTCGCGGTTTTTTAACTACGAAAACTTGACACCACAACCTCTTCTGAGAACTCTCGGGGAACCTGACGTTCCTCTAGGTTGGTCAGGTAAGACTTCGTCTAGTCGGGACCCTAAAGAAACCTCCCTTACTACGATTTCGACTTTGAGGTCATGAAACCGGTGGAATGCTCTTCTCAACTGAGTAACCTTTTCTGAGACTACGACCCTCCCTAACCCCCGTCCTTCTCTTCTTCTGCTGGCTCCTACTCTACCGACCTACCGTAGTGACTGAGCTACCTACACTCAGACTCACTTGAGACCCTCTACCACTACTCGTCCCTCCGGATCGCACGACGCTAAGTACCCCAGCGTTTCTCAGCCTATGCTGACTCGCTGACTTGACTTGACTAGTAAGGTGACGTCCATATATATGGTATAAAACAAATAGGTAAATAAGTAATTAACTGTGAACCTAATAAAGAAGGATGAGTAGTAGCACTTATCACGATGATATTCGTATGAATATGTTTATAAACAAACTTTTAGACAAAAGGTAACAATACCCCTGTATAGATCTTCACCTTAACGACCCAGTTTATTAATTATAAATTGAAAAACTTCTTGATGGTTTGACAAAAGTTATCCTCGACATAGTAAAATGTAAAGTTGGTCGTTATATACTCCCAACTTTGAAATACATCTACTATCTACCTATCTACAATCTATCTATCTGTCTATCCGTCTACTGTGGGTGCACCTACCATTTTTCACTTCTTGATTTCTCGGGAAACTACTTTAACTTTCTCCTCTCACTTTTTCAACCGAATTTTGAGTCGTAAGTTTTTTAATTTTAGTATCGTAGGCCAGGGTAATGAAATACTGGTTATCTATACCTTTGTCACTGTCTGAAATAAAAGAACCCGAGGTTTTAGTGCCGTCTACTACTGACCTCGGTACTTTAATCTTCTGTGAACAAGGAACCCTCTTTTCTATACTGGTTGGATCTCTCGTATAATTTTTCGTCTCTGTAATGTAACGGTAACTTCCAGACAGATCAGTTTCGATACCAAAAAAGTCATCAGTACTTACCTACACTCTCAACCTGATATTTCATTCGACTCGAGACTTCTTGACTACAAAAGTTTGGTGTCAACATTTTGTGGTAACTCTCAGGGAACTTGACGTTCCTCTAGGTTGGTCAGGTAGGACTTCCTTTAGTCAGGACTTATAAGTAACCTTCCTGACTACACCTTCGACTTCGAGGTTATAAAACCGGTGAACTACGATTTTTAACTGAATAAAAGGTTACTCTGGGACTACGACCCTTTCTGACTTCCGTCCTCCTCTTCCCCTGCTGTCTCCGACTCTATCAACCCACAGTAGTGACTGAACTACTTGTACTCATACTCGTTCTAGGGTCTTTAACCACTACCTGTCCCTTCGGACCGTACGACGTCAAGTACCTCAGTGTTTCTCAACCTGTACTGACTCGCTGACTTGACTTGACTTGACTCTGTCTATGATGTAATCTTCAACAACAACCACCACCAATCAGTGATTTAGGGTAGACTGAGAAAACACTGAGGTACCTGATGTCAGACAGTCCGAGGAGAGAGATACCCTAAAGAGTCCGTTCTTATGACCTTAAAGGATCCGTTCTTATCTTACCCAACGGTAAAGGAAGCGGTCCCCTAGAAGGACTGGGTCCCTAGTTTGAACCTAGGGGACGTAACTTCCTCCTAAGGAATTACGACTTGGTGGTCCCTTTAAGTATACTCTTCATTTTTACTTACTTAAAAATTTTATATATGAAATTTTATTCTTTTTATTTGACTCATAATTTTATATAGAAATAATTCATTTACAAGTTTTTGATGTTACTCTTATCCCCGAAACATCGGAACTTCGAAAATTTTATAAAGACGTTAAGGAGACTGAATTATCATCTGTAGACATAAAAGTATAGACGAAGGTTTATATTAGATTACGTTATAATATACAGTCTATCAGAGACCTTTCGTTACTTGTAATTTTATTATAAAACCATAACAATATTCTCATCTAAAATTGGATACGTAGGACACTTACCCACAGTCTTTAGGTGTCTATAGGTTTTTGTGTGAGACTTTTGTTCAGTGAATCTAGATCATGAAGAAATTCACCATACATTCCCATTGTATGGAAGAAAGATTTAATCTTAAAAAGATTTTTCTATGTAAGAGGATTTATTCATAGAGTAATGGGACTCTATTTGTTTCCGTCTTATTTATGAACTAAGAAGGAAATATAAATGGTTACATGTTCTCTTATCCAAAAAATATATCCAAGGACCCACTGATTACCCAATCAAAAACGTGATGACTTTTAATTACTTGAAGTCGTACAACTTTCACAAACTTAGATAGGATCGGTAACAAAGAGTACTCTGAATTTTACTACTCTAGGAAAGGTTCCGTCAACACATACTTAGGAAAGTTGTATGGAAATAGTCACTCGAAGGTTAATTGGAAGACCGTACTGTTTTAACGATGTCTGGGAACATCTGTTTTAACAATGTCTGGGAAGGTCGAGGCTGGACCTTTAATAGACAAAGAAGTACCACAAGACGAAGGAAAAACACTCTTTCATAATATACCTTTGGTGTTAGGACAGAAACAAAGACCCAAATAGTTCACCAGTCTTATAAAAAAAGAAGGATAATTACTCAAATATAGATATGGAAGTTCAAATCTCGATGTCTCCAAATGGGTAGATAGAGTGTAGTTGAACGGAAGAGGATGTGTCTTTTAGGACCAAGGGTTACTTAGTTGTGTTAACACATGAGTTGATTAGGATAACATGTGATACATAATAGGTGAACAAGGATATGTGTGTACTATCAGAAGTCAAGTCAAGTCAGTGAGTCACCACAGACTGAGAAACGTACTCAGTGTCGTGTGGTCCGGAGGGACAGGTAGTGGTAGAGGGCCTCAAGTGAGTCTGAGTGTAGGTAGCTCAGTCACTACGGTAGGTCGTTAGAGTAGGAGACAGTAGGGGAAGAGGAGGACGAGGGTTAGGGAGGGTCGTAGTCTCAGAAAAGGTTACTCAGTTGAGAAGCGTACTCCACCGGTTTCATGACCTCAAAGTCGAAATCGTAGTAAGGAAGGTTTCTTTAAGACTAGAGGAAGTCTTACCTGACCAACCTAGAGGTACGTCAGGTTCTCTGAGAGTTCTCAGAAGAGATTGTGGTGTCAAGTTTTCGTAGTTAAGAAGTAACGAGTCGGAAGAAGTGTCGGGTTGAGAGTGTAGGTATGTACTGGTGTCCTTTTTGGTATCGGAACTGATCTACCTGGAATCAGCCGTTTCATTACAGAGACGAAAACTTATACGATAGATCCAACCAGTATTGAAAAGAAGGTTCCTCATTCGCAGAAAATTAAAGTACCGACGTCAGTGGTAGACGTCACTAAAACCTCGGGGGGGGTTTTTTCAGACTGTGACAAAAGTGACAAGGGTAGATAAAGGGTACTTCACTACCCTGGTCTACGGTACTAGAAGTAAAAGACTTACAACTCGAAATTCGGTTGAAAAAGTGAGAGGTGAAAGTGAAAGTATAGGGTGGAACTTCCAGTCCTTCCCACCGCCACTCCTCTATGGGAAGCAGGTTNCCTCGGGGGGGTTTTTTTCAGACTGTGACAAAAGTGACAAGGGCAGATAAAGGGTACTTCACTACCCTGGTCTACGGTACTAGAAGTAAAAGACTTACAACTCGAAATTCGGTTGAAAAAGTGAGAGGTGAAAGTGAAAGTATAGGGTGGAACTTCCAGTCCTTCCCACCGCCACTCCTCTATGGGAAGCAGGTTCCATTCCTCGTCACCGACACGAAACGACCTAATCGACACTTCTCTATGGGGTACGAGTTCCATTCTCTTTGGGTTCATTCTATAATTCACAACGCTCTCCCGTAGTCTCCCGTCTGTGTGACTTTAGTATGAGTGTCTTTTGATCCTTTAGACTAGTGTGATCCTGGTGTCGGAATAGATTGAGTTACTTTGATTCGGTACGGGCGCCCCGTTGGGTTCTACCCGCCCAGTACCACTTCTCCAGACTGTCTTACACCAGGAGACCTCTTCCCTTACCGTTTGGTGAAGTCATAAGAACGGAACTCTTGGGGTACTTGTCATACTTTTCCGTTTTACTATCCTATGACTTTTTCCTTGAGGGGTCCAGTCATCCACGGGTTGTGCGATGACCTCTAGTCACCTCTTTATTGAGGTCTTTCTTACTTCCCTACCTCGGTTTCGTTTTTGGTATGGGTCGACACCTACACTGACCACTATCTTCGTTCCAGACTACGACATTTCTCGTTAGAACGTGTCCTTGGACCTTACAATCCAGGTACTTAGTTCCGTTTAACGTTCACCAGTTTGTTCTCTACCGTTCTCACTTGTAGCTGTAAGATCCTTAGTCGCTTGATTTTACCTGACCTTACCCACTTAAATTGAGTCTGCTGGTAATATAGATGATGACTTCCGTCCTTGGGGAGTCTTCTTTACCTCATCGATAGTACCAGTTGTTCTCAAACTTTACGTCATCAACCTTCATTACAGGTTTTGCTGTCCTACTAGAGACAAACAAAGGTTCCGTTTGGTGTCATTAGGTTCAGATACGGGGTTGGTCATTGCGACTTCTTCGACTTCAACTTACCAAGATACTTCTGGATGTTCTGGAAAATCTTGATTGTGGGGTTTTTTCGACTAGTAGAATCTTATTGTTATTTTGGTTATGAAGGTTTTTATACTAATAACTTTTGTTAAATTCTAAACAAAAGACTGGAATCCAATATATAGAACCCCTAATTTTTTTTTAACATGAAATTTCGTCGAACTTTGTCATGGATTAAACACCATACAATAGTTGAGTCACTCACTAATACAAGGAACAACGTCAAACGAGAGTTAAAAATCCTTGACTTTGAGGACAAACTATATAAATATTATGACATTTTACAGATGTACCTCGTTTTGTAGGACTTACAGACTCATTCCTCGAGTTCTTTCAGAAAAAGGTTTATAGTTACTATCATGACCTCTTTTAAAAGTTTTAGTAGGTAAAGTTTTAAGACCCGTTACTGGTTTCCGTATGTTGTCTAAGTCTTCACGAATAAGATCTTGATGGACTTTTAGGAGTCGTTTTTATTACTCCTGTTATATTTTACTCCAAAAAGGGAAGGAAACGAACTAAACCACTACGGTATCCAACTCTTAGTCGTCAGAACGACAGTGGTATTCCTATATGGACTAAGTCTCGATGTATCTCTCCGGGTACGGGTCTCTCCTACATCCTTTGTCGTCGTAACCACCGTTTTCAGTTTCCAGTTATAATGTCGACGGGCTCCGACGTTACGACCAACTTCGTTTCTTCTCTGGTTAGTTGTAAATTATCTGTGGACCCTTCACCCTCCAAACCTTTGACGTGGGTATCAAACCTTTGATGTGATTCCTCACTGGTTTCTCCTGGTGTAAATTGATGAAAAGGGACCGGTTTGTACTGTGGAACGTGTTTCTTTTTCATCTTTGGTGTAGTCTAAACATTTGACGAACTCATCATTTCGTCATTTTACCATTTACACCTGACCTTCAGGTGTTTGTAGGGAAGTCGTTTTCCACTTTCACAATGACCAATTTCAATTTTCGTGTTGACGACTGATTAGTAACAAGTGATTATTCGATATAACTACATCTTCACTGAGGATCCTTTGATTCTTTTTCTTTTTACTTTCTTTCTGTCCTCCCATTCCTCCTCTCCTCTCTTTACCTCCTTTTCATCCTTCCCACCCCCTCTTCCCTTCTTTACTCTAGATAAAAATTTAAATAGAAAATTAACCTCCTATTAACCACCGAGTTTCTCACTTCTTAGACGGACGTTACGCCCTCTGGACCCAAGTTAGGGACCCAACCCGTTGGTGACCTCTTTCCGTACCGTTGGGTGAGGTCATAAGAACGGACCTTTTAGGGGTACTTATCTCCTCGAACCGTCTGATGTCAGGTGCCCCAGCGTTTCTCAACCCATACTGACTCACTAATTCGTGTGTCTTGTGTTGACGAAATATTACAACACAATCAAAGACAACATGTTGTCACACTTAGTCGGTACTTTCACTTCGGCAAGTCGGCACAGGAATATAGTCGGTATTCATATATATATATATATTAAGGGAGGGAGAACTCGGAGAGAGAGGGGAGGGTAAGGGGGGTTGATCCGATAGTGTCTTGTGGTCCGAACTAAGGGACACAATATGTCGTAGAAGGGTCATCGGTACATAAAAGGAGTACCATCACATATATACAATTACGATGAGAGGGTTAAGTAGTGTGGGAGGGGAACGAGGGGGATGGGACGATACAGGTGTACAGACAAAAGATGTAGATGTAGAGATAAGGAAACGACGTCTATCCAAGTAGACGTGGTGACAAGATCTAAGGTGGTAAAAAGATCTAGGGTATATATACGTACTTATACGATACAAACAAAATCAGAAAGACTGAATGAAATAAGAAAAATTGTCCCAGATCCAAGTGGGTGGAGTGATACTGACTGAGTTTAAGAAGGGAAAAATAAAGACTCATTATAAGGTGAACGTTACTCTGGATAAAAGAAATTACTCTGTAGTCACCGATGTTTGACGTTCCGTCGGTTTTAACTGTCTTAATCGGGTTCGTACATTTCTTTGTTACTTTTTACGTTCTTATTTTATCTTTGTTATTACTACTGAAATAATTTTCTTGGAGTTTGATCTTTGTTTGGTTGTCAGTTTGTCACCTACCTATTGTGTGTGTGTGTGTGTGTGTGTGTGTATGTATGTATGTATATTAAAGTGAATACTTATAGTATAAGTATGTACCTTAAGATAACTCGTATAACTTGTTATTTTACCTATCTATGATCACGTGACTATTCGTTGCATCTACTGTATTGGTATTCGATCCACCCCTTTTTACTGTCGATGTTTCTGGTATATGTCAAACAAGGTAAAATTATTTTAATGTCTTTCCTGTTTAGATTTATTGATCGCATTCTGTACGTTATCGACGTTATTATGTATCAACCATTACCACATCCACCTTTATCCAAACTCCTCATAACCCCATTACCTTTATAAAGTATAGAACTAACACTAGTACAAATGTATCCAAATATATAAAAAGTTTTATTACCCGTATGTGTAGATTTTATCTACATAAAATAAAATGTATTTAATATGTAGGTGACACCTCTTCCGTTACCGTGGGGTGAGGTCATGAGAACGGACCTTTTAGGGTACCCACTTCCTCGGACCACCCGACGTCAGGTACCCCAGCGACCCTCAACCTGCGCTGAGTCACTGAAGTGAAAGTGAAAAGTGAAAGTACGTAACCTCTTCCTTTACCGTCCGGTGAGGTCACAAGAACGGACCTCTTAGGGTCCCTGCCGTCTCGGACCATCCGACGGCAGATACCCCAACGTGTCTCAACCTGTGCTGACTTCGCTGAATCGTCGTCGTCGTCGTATGTAGGTAACAATTAAGTTAAAAACATTACTTCGTCTTTTTTGTTTTACACTGGTCATTTTTCCCGTGTCCAACTCTTTCATTTGAAACATTTGAAGTTCTTTCATCCTTATTGGAACCAACGAAAGAGGGGATGGTCAAATATTCAACTTACTGACTGAGTATAAGTCCCGAATTGTTTATAATGAACTAATCACTTACTTTAGAAGGACCACCAAGTCTACCATTTCTTAGTCGGACGTTACATCCTCTGGATCTAAATTAGGGACCCAATCCTTCTAGGGGACCCCTTTCCTTACCGTTGGGTGAGGTCATAAAAACGGACCTCTTATTGTACCCGTCTCCTCTGACCACCCGATGTCAGACGCCCCAGTGTTTCTCAACCTACGCTGAGTCCCTGAATATGAGTGCGTCACTTACTTTGAATTTCCTTGGTTGTAGATCCGTCCCAATAGAGTCTCGGTGAGAGACCCCCTGAACGGAAGGTATATGTAGGAAACGAAACTAAGATAGGAGTAGGGAGAACGAGAATGGAATTGGTAAGTCACTATATAAACCAGGTAACGGGAAGTATGTACCGGACGTGAGAAAGACAGGAACACAAACCTTATTCAAACTTTCTCGACTGATTTACATAAATCACTTCATTCGGTCTTTCTTTTTGTGGTTATGTCATATGATTGCGTATATATACCTTAAATTTTTCTACTCTTGCTATTGGAACATACGCTCTGTCGTTTTCTCTATATCTACATATCTTGTCAGAAAACCTGAGAAACCCTCTCCCTCTCCCACCCCACTAAACCCTCTTACCGTAATTTTGTACATATTATAGTATATTCTATGATTAGTGGTCAGGTCCAAGCTACGTCCTACGTCCTGCGAACCCCGACCACGTGACCCTACTGGGTCTCCCTACCATGTCCCTCCCTCCACCCTCCCCTCAAGTCCTACCCCTTGTACACATGTGGGTACCACCTAAGTACAACTACATACCGTTTTGGTTACGTTATAACATTTAATTTTATTTATTTAACTTTAAATTTTTTTTCTTTTCTTCACACTGTTTCCCTTTTCAATATAAAAAAGACATTGTCAAATCTATATTTCACTCCATCGATTTCTTCATACCTTAAAGAATGGGTGTAATTTTTTCCCTTTGTCGTGACAAATATTATCGGTCCTGTACCTTTGTTGGATCTACAGGTAGTCGTCTACTTACCTATTCTTTCGACACCATGTATATGTGTTACCTCATAAAGAGTCGGTAATTGTTTTATGTAAACTTAGTCAAGATTACTCTACCTACTTTGACCTCGGTTAATATGTCTCACTTCATTCGGTCTTTCTTTTTGTGGTTATGTCATATGATTGTGTATATATACCTTAAATC